>RJWT010008287.1:0-26499 GCA_004365215.1 Cuniculus paca | reverse complement strand
GTCAACTACTCTTCTTTGTCTTCTTCCTTTTCCATCTTGCCAAGTACCCTATTCTCAGAAGCCCAGATCACTGTCTTCCAGCTCAGTGGGCAACCTGCTGGAACCCCCAAATGAGGTGGGGAGGGGCTTCCCAGCTATTTCCCAGTGACCTCTATCACATCATCATCCTTATCCTCATCATCATTGGAGCTGAACCCCACCTCAGCAACCTCGTGTGAGTCAAATGGAGGCACCTGGGACCGGAGGAGGCCACCAGCTGAGTAGCCTGCATGTGGGGACATGTAGCCAGGATAGACAGACATGCCCCGTGAAAGGTTGCTGGGCAAGACAGGGGAAGGAAAAGGCGCAAACATCCTTGGCTCGGACAGGAGTGGTTGTGAGAAAGGGAGTGAATAGCTGGGGAGTATCCCCGGCACAGAGGGGTTGAGCATGAAGGAGGGGTTGCTGGCAGTGACTGAGGTAGCCGTGGAAGAGGAACTGACAGGGCCTGCGGGCACCAGAGGGTCAGTAGTCACTGGAAACACCAGGCGGGCATCTGCCAGCAAATTGGACAGCTGGTAGTAGGACGGGGTACTACCCATAAACAGGGAGTTCTCCCCAGCCTGGGAGGTGAAGGGGGTGGTGAGGTTATGGTTTAAGGAGACAGGTGGCATGGCAAACCCGCCAGAGACTGGATACCCGTGTTCATACGGCTGCATGGGTGCTGGCAAATGGCCTTTCCTGGACCGCCGGCGGGATGACTCCTGGGCGGCAGGTGAAGTGGCCAACTTTCGTTTGTGGCCCCTTAAGTCCAGCACTGAGTGCCTGCCACCACAGGGCTGGCCAGTCACCAAGAGGGAACTATTGAGGCAATGACCCCCAAGCCGTGGCTCAGTTCCAAGAGCTGTCCCAGGAACAGCACTGCTGTCCATGAGTTGGGCTGGAGGGCCAGGCAGGGCGGCATTGGTGCTTGGGGAGCTCTGACGGGATTCCCGAGCAGCAGCCACATCTGCATACTGCTGGAGCTCACTGATGATCTCTGGACTGTCAGGAGAGACAGGCCTGGCCAGCCCATCAGGGTCTGGAGCTTTGGGTGATGAGGCACTGTGTCTGCCATTGCTTGTGGACTCACGAGAAGGCCCCTGGGAACCTGTGGACAGAATACAGAGAAATGAAAACTAGAAGTGCCAAGGGAAAAAAGATAAAAGGAAAAATTCCATTTGGAAAATGTGTCCTGTGGTCCCCACAATCGTAATTGCATGATGACTAAACAACATCACCCAGAAAACCTTTCCCAGTCTCAATGAAAGAAACTCTTAGCCAGGCACGGTGGCTCACGCCTGTAAACCCAGCACTCAGGAGGCTGAGACTGGAGGATCGTTATGAGTTCGAGACCAGCCTGGGCTACAAAGTGAGTTCAAGGCCAGCCTGAACAGCATAGTGAGACCCTGTCTCAAAAACACAAGGGCTGGGGATCTAGCTCAGTGGCCTAAGCACCTGCCTGGCAAGCGCAAGGTCATGAGTTCAATCCCCGGTAGAGCAAAAAAAAAAAAAAAAAAAAAAAAACTTGAACCCAGAAATAAGTCAATCCATGAGAAGGTAAGTAACTTTTCTGCACCCCAACTTCCTCGATCTGTAATATTCTAGCAAATGAATCCCACTGAATAATGGATATGAAACAGTTTTGCTGGAGGTAAGAGATAGTGATGGAGGGAAGGGAGGAATGAAGCAGTCCAATCCTGGTTTAGAAACAAAATAAAGCATTACACGCCTGTAATCCCAGACTCTGGGAAGCTGAGGTGGGAGAATCACAAATTCTACTCCAGCTCGAGTAACTTAGTAATTTAATGAAAGGGACTCTGTCCCTTTCATTCATTCATTCACCCACTCATTCATTCATTTATCCATCCATCCATCCATTCATTGAGATAGGGTCTATGTAGTTCAGGCTGGTCTTAAATTCACTATGTAGCCCAGGCTGGCCTCAAACTCCTAGCAATCCTCCTGCCTCAGCCTCCTGAGTGCTGGAATTATATGTGTGTGCCACCACACCCATTCCCAAAAAATTTTTTAAAGGGTTAGGGATGTAGCTCAATACAAACACCCAATGTTTAACCCCCTAATACTGAAAAATAAATTGATTAATAAAATAAAGTAAAATTCACAGCTATGAAAGGCAAACTGAGACAACTAGAATATCTGAATATGGCCTAGACACTAGGCATTCTTTCTTTTAAAGTGACAATGGTGCTAGGACAGGAGAGAGAATGTCCTTAATCTTAAAAAACATGTGTTGAAGTATCTAGGGATAAAATGACACATGTTCAACTTGATAATTAGAAAGGCAGAGGAAAAAAATTGAAAGGTAAAGAAAGACAGAAGATGGTTTATAAAAATGGATAACTACTAGATCTAGATGCAAGGGACATGGGCACCCAGAGGGCTGTTTTTCAAGCCTGTTTATGTGAAAATTTTTGTAATACAAAGCTAGGAACAAGATCAGTCCAACTTTTACCCCTCAGTGCTGGAACAATAAATGAAAACCATTCCTATTGAGAACTTGGCAAGAGTTTCTAATACTGTTAGTGTGCTGCACATGCACCTTTGCCCTGGTAATGCCAGTTCCAGGAATGTGTCCTGTAGACACACTGACATGTCTGTAGTGGTAGGATACAATAACCTCAATGCACATCAACAGAAAACTCAGCGATGCTATGTTACACCCCATCCTGTTTAAACCTTTAATGAGGCTTATCTAGAAGAAATGATAGGGAAGAAGCTATTATTTGCATGTGAAAAAGAGGAATAAGCAGTATATTATGTTGGCACTTGTTTTAAAAATACAAAGAAAAAAACTACATAAATTATTCATATACATATATTTTATACACACACTCTCATGTGTGTGCACAGATGGACACAAAACCCCATACTACATACAAAATACTGCTGAAAAAACAAAAGAACACCTTGTCATGCACAGTGGCTGTAATCCTAGCACTCAGGAGGCTGAGGCAGGATGACTGAGATTTCAAGTCCAGCCTGCTTTACATAGCAAGGCCAAGGCCAGCCTGTGCATAGAGAGACTCTGCCACAACTGAAAAAGAGCAGTAACTCCAAAGAGGAGCAATGGCTGGCTAGGAGTATGGGAAAACAAAAACTTAGTTTTTACTTCACTTCATTTTGTGTCTTTTGAATGATGAACCACATATACATTATCTATTTTAAAATAAGTTAATCAAAAACCAAATCAATTTTGTTGTATAAGTCAATGGAAAGTAAAAACCACCATACCTGAGGCAGCCATCCGACCATCTTCAGGGGCCTTTGGTTTGCCAGTTGCCCGGACAGCAAAGATCCGCCCATCACTGGTGCGGATGTATGTCCCTAAGAAGACAAACATGAAAAAAGACTGTTTGAAACAGACATGCAATGCAATCAACCTTGGAAAACTCTAGAATTGGGAAATAGCTATAAAACTTGATCTCATACTCTCTCTCAAAATACTAAGCTATGGATCACCCACAATATTTATCTATTCCACATATTACTAGCCTACCAAGCACAGAAACGGTTCTAGCACCAGAGTACAGAGAAAGAAGAGCCCAGTCTCACGGAACTTAACCTCTAAAGGAGTAGACCAGAATGCAATGAAAGAAATAAACAGAGTGCTATCAAAGAGAGTAAGTTGCTGCTCTATACTGTCAGGTACTCTGGCCCAGGGCTTCTTCAACATCTGGGGAGAAGGAGTCTTATTGCCTCAATGTTCTCTCACTTTTGGGAGGAAGAATTTAAGGCCTGCATTCTGTTCCCATAAGGCACTAATCTACTTTCTCTTCAGTTCTGGCTATGTCATATATTCTGTGATATCAGGGATATCTCTAGGCTTTTGGAATATCAGGGCTACCTCTAGACGAGGAGTTGGAAGACTTTAAGGTCCAGAAAGTAAATAGTTGCAGTTTTATAAGTAAACTCAAGGTCTCTGTTGCAACTACTTAATTCTTCCTCTATAACATGAAAACTGTGAGGTACAATTGTGCTCCAATAAATATTTATGGACACGAAAATATACATTTAATATAGTAGTCACATATCATAAAATATTACTCTTTTCATTTATTTTCAACCAAATAAGAATATAAAACCCATTTTTAGCTAGCAGGTACAATAAAAAGTAGCAGATAAAACTTGGCCCATGAGTCACAGTTTGCCAACCCCTGTTCTAAGATAGGAAGAACCACGTGAAGGGGCTAGGTTCCACACTAGGAGTAGCCTAGCAAACAGGCAGGGAGAGTGTCTTCATGTCCCTGTGTACTTCACAATCTCTTTTCACTCATCCTACAGATACTCTAACCCAACAGAAGTGGGGACAAAAGCCTAGGGAATGCAAACCCTCAAGCAGCCACACTGATGTGGCTTAATGACTGATAAGAAAAAAAGGCTTAGATTATGTCCTGACATTGCATAGCCCAGACTTTTCAAGCCAGCAATCTTATCTCCCCCTGTAAGGAGGCTGGAGACATGTGAACATTTTATATTATTACACTTGCAAATTTGATCATAAAACACAAACAATACCTTTCGTGGCCTGGGATTCCTACTTTGTACCAAGAAATTAGATAAAACAAAGGCAAAATTCCACTTATGTTGGCTTATAACCCATTCTACAGGGCTTTCATTCCAGTTTTGGTCTTCTGTATCCACCCATCCCCATCTCAAGATTCTCCATGACAAAACAGTGGCAAAATATAGAAACACAAGAACCCTAAGTTCCTTCTTTTAAGCCATCAACTAATATTCTCTGGATTCAACCCAACTGCTAAGTTCATTTCTATGCCATTTTCTCACGCTTCCCCCAATTGTGACATTGTTATAGGATAACTCCTATGGGCCTCTAGTTCAAGCCATATATATTTATTCTGTTTCCCAACCTAGCACTCTTAACCAAAGGTAGAGGACAGACTTTTGGTCAGGCTCTCACCTTTTGTCCCACGGATGATATGGATGCTCTCACCAGCATTAATTCTTGCCTGAACATCTGTGGAGCTGTTTAGTCCAGGAATAACAATATCTAGTGAAAGACAGATGTCAAATTTAGATCATACAGAACCAGATTAAAGTAGGAAAAGAAAATACAAAGTCACACATTTATCCCAGTCCCTCACAGGTTTCCCACAAGTCTCTGTGCAGAACACATTCAGAATCAAGGAAGATGAAATAAGTAGAACCTTTCGCAATTATCTTAACAAAGAATACTATGTAAACAAGGACATTTTTAGAAATCTGATCAGCTTTCTAATCAATTTCCCTTGCTTTAACAGGTTCCCCATGGGGCAGTAATTCATACGTCTTGCTGCCAAGAAGTTCTGATCTGAATTCAGTCATCTGACATTACACAGCAGTGGTGGTGAAACTATGGCATGATGTTGCAGCAGGCACACAAAGCCCTCTGTGTGAACACATGAGCCAAGTCGCCCCAGACAAGATTTGACAAATTATCAGTGTGCACACGACAGCAAAATCACATTAATTGTGCAAAAGCACTCCAAAGGACCCCAAATGCAAACTTTTACCTTTCAAAAAAATCTGTTTAGGAGGCAGGAGGATCACTGCAAGTTCAAGGACAGCCTGAGCTACAAAGTGAGTTCAAGGCCAGCTTGAACTGCACAGTAAAACCTTTCTCAAAAAGATACACACACACAAAAAGACAAATAAATAAAATAAAACAAAAAGCTGTTAGTATCATTAAAAGGTCTGTTATTGTGGTGTGTGTTTTTAAAACAACAAAATGTTAATGTATGATTTGTTTTTTCTAAACTAAAACCTCAGCATTCGGGTTTAACTGTAGTGTTGGCACTTTCCAATAAAATAACAGGATTTTGGGCTGTAATCTGGGCACTCAGTCTCTAAAAGGTATTTAGTATTGTATAGCTAATCTGTATACGTGCTTTTTTTTTTAACATAAGATGCTAAAACAAAACCAGTCATTGTTATTTCACAGCTAGATTATTATTGAGGACAGTGGTAAGTTTTTCTTTTATTATTCTTTTGTTGTTCTTATTTTTGTTTGGGATTTTCATTTGTAAGTAATATATAAGTAATATATGTATATTATACTCTACTTGTTTTTCAATTTTAAGTGTATTTCAATTTTGTAAAATTTTTTCCCATCAGAGGGTCAAACAGAAAACAGATGATTTATCAGATAAATCTCATGGGAGAAAAAGGTCATGACTATCTATTACTCTTCAGATGAAGATTCATTAGAGTAAAATGAATGTCATCTTGTGGTCAATACATTCAGTGAACATAGTGTGGACTTGGATGTGAATGTAGACAATCAAATGAATTGCATGCCATTGCATGCCAGCCAATAAGACAAAGAAACATCATAGAATATGAGCACATGGAACTGAAAAATGCAGAACTTCTAATAAAAAAAAATATTAGTTGCAGTGATCCTTTTGTGTTGTATAAGTTATTCATATCTGATAATATACTTGAAATTATAGTTGAAGAACCAAATAGACATGCCATATAATGCAACTTTAGTGCAAAAAGGAGAAAATATCAGCAATGCTGAGAATGTTAGGACTAGCAAGATGAAAATTGTTATAGGCATATTATTAATTATGGGGATATGACCATTACCAGACATTAGATTGTACTGATGTGAAAAATAATGTGTATGCCAACAGATGTATAAAGAATGCCATGCAGCCAGGGAGCTAGCTCAGTGGCCTAAGCACCTCCCTGGCAAGTGCGAGGTCGTGAGTTCAATCCCCAGGGCTGGGGAAAAAAAAAAAAAAAAAAAAGAATGCCATGCAATGTAATCATTTTTTAGCTAATTTGAACTGTCTGCATTTCTCTGACAATACCAAATGCAGAACCAAGAATCACTTGAATACATTTAGAAAAAGCATGGAAGAAATTATTAATACATTCAAGAATGCAGTAAAACCTGGAAAAAATGATAGACACAAGTATGATTTTATGGTGAGCACACCCATGTTTTCACCAACATATCAAAGGAAAATGGCACTAATACAAAATGAAATTATATAAATTATGTTTGCCTAATGTTTACACTTATGATTTACATGTCTATGTTGGAGAAAATGCAAACCCTATGATGCAAGGGCATTCTTATGATGTTGTTCTGAAATTAATTACAGCTCATTATTTGAACATCACACATTATATGCAGATAGTCATCATTTGAGTATTCTTCTAGTACAAGAACTTTTACAAAAAGAAACGTACTTGTACAGTCAAATTAAAAATTTTTACCAGTAGAAGCAAAGACAAAGCAAAAACACAGCAAAATCATAAACTGAAAATTGTTCTGGTGTAAAATGTGTTAAATGAACTGATAAAAGAACTGTTTATATGTTAACTTTTTGTAAAATTCATACTTGTACCCAGACCAAAGGAAAACCTGATAACATAAAATCTGATTTTGTCTTTGATTTACAATAATGCAAAGAAAGGTGTTGATTTAGCAGAACAAATGCCATCAACTTACAGTTCCTTAAGGAAAATATTAAAATGATATAAAAAACTGTAATACAGTTAATTTGAGGTACAGCAGTTATAAAAGCATATTATAGGAATGGGGTACTTGTAAGATTTCCACATTAAAATTTAGAGTATTAATTCTTGATGAATTGTTAACCTGTGACAAAATGCCACAGGCACAATTATTTGAAAAAAGGTTCACTTTATAGGAGCTTATTTAGGAACAGCAAGAAATACATGCAAGCAATGTTAGAGGATGTTATCAAAAATTATTTGAAAACAAGGGGTGTCACTGTGGCCACAAAATAAGGCCAAATGCATTATAGCATTTCACACAATCTGTACAAATCGCCTGCCTTTATATATAAAATATTTTGAATTTACAAATACAAGTAAATTTCTTTTAATTTAATGAAATAAATTTGATCATTGCAATAATTTTAATTGGTATGAATAGTACTAATTTATATTTGGGCAGTATGTAATTATTTGAATTTAAGCAACTAATTAGATTTGGTTCATCTATAGACTTTTCATTAATTTTATTAGTAAAAAGATTAATAAAAGCAATTAGATTCATTTGTACCACCAGTGATCAAGCTGCCTAGCAGAACAGTCATGCATATAGTGCTGGTGGTTCAAGCTGGTGGGAATGTGTTAGTTACAAATTCATAAAGGTTCTGATTTTGAAAAAAAAATTAGTTCTAATGGTTATTTCTAGATAGTTTTTTCCCTTCTCCCTAAATTATTTGTATGAACTGCTCCACTCCACTTTAGATTCCAAAAGTGGCTTCATCCCCTTACTGCTGGCATTGCCCCACACCTAGAGAAGAGCATTTTCAAGAGTCATCAGAGGAAGCTGGGCGTGATGGCTCATGCCTGGAATCCCAGCACTCTGGGAGCTGAGGCAGGAGAATCACTGGGAGTTTGAGGCCAGCCTGGGCTACATAGTGAGTTCAAGGCCAGCCTGAACTACACAGTGAGACCCTGTCTCAAAAAACAAACAAACAAACAAACAAACAAACAAACAAATTGGTAGAGGAAGTTGATGGTAAGGGACACTCTTTTTACTTATTTCAAATTTTTTACACTGGACATGTATTGTTTTTATTCTCAGAAAAATCAAGATATTTTCATTAAAATGTATATATTATGAGTATTTCTGAATAACAAGATGGAAAACAGAAACAAGAAATGCTTTCCTTCTCAATCATTCTAAATCACAGAACTCACTTTCAGGGACAGATAAAAACTGCCCACCTCTCACCACTGCCCAATACTCGAACTATATCAAATCCACAAAGAAAGAAACAAGTGACAGTGGAGGTCTTCTAATCACATAGGAAGGCCAACGGCTGTCCTTTATACCTAGCTGATCCTACTACAGTCAGACAGGGCTCAACACACTGATACTTCTGTGAAAAATTCTGAGGCAACCCACACGTGTCCCAGGGACATTTCCACAATCCCTACAGTGCACTCAGAGGACTCTACCCACTATACTCAAGAAAAACCAGTTCTGCAGTATTATTTTTAAAATATTTCAGCAGAATGTAAATTCCTTAAGATCAAGGATTGCTATATTCCCCATTTTTACCCCATTTTTATCCCCATTTTAGCAAGTACAGTAAGGTGCAGAATGTGAAAGGTATTTAATAAATACTACCTGAATGAACAATGTCATTTTAAAAGGGAAAATACCCCTGGAACAAAACCCAGGAGTTCCCAACCTGTTGTAGTGACCACCTTCTGGACAAGGACTCCCGCTCGCTGCAAGTAGTTGATTGGGAAGTTCATGGATGGATTTGTGCTGGAGGCAGAGCTTACATTGCCCCCAAGTGGGACATGCCGCGGCATCATGGGGATGGGAGTGGACTGTACTGGACGAACACTGGCCACAGGCTTTTCATCACCCTTCAGTGTCGGCTGCCTGGAAGAGAAGACAAACACCCTTCAGAGAGTTGGGCAGAAGCTCTTCTCTCCAAAGGCAGTGGAGCCTCTCTAGGTACCCCATTCTACGCTCTCAGCATCAGGTCAATTCAAAAGGAAACTAGAAGCAGGAGACAGAGTGGCAGAGAAAGAGGTGGAGGATTAAAGTCTCTCAGAGGTAAGCAGTTAGACAGCAGTAGAATAATAACACCTTTCTGGAGATGTGAGAATCCATCTATTCCTCTAGAATGCATGCTCTGTATATCAGGAATTAGTTCCTGAAAGGAAGTAAGGATGATACAAAGATGCAAAGAAGAAGGAAAAGTTCTTTAGACTAAGCACAATATTAAGGTGATCTTGAGAGACAATCTATCCCAACTTTAGTTCTCCACTCTCCCTCTCTCCCCGGTCTCCATCTCTGCTTTTCTCCTGCTATAATACAGAAAAGCTTAGGACAAAGGGGCGAAGGACAGAGAAGAAAACATTCCCAGGCCAATGGTATCTTAGAAAATGAAACAGAAATAGGTCTGAAGACTTTGAAAGAGAATAACTTTGTACTTGAAAGTATATTCAATTTGCTACATAAAAAATAACGGATTTCGCCTAGAGGTACAGCTCAGTGAGAGAGCACCTGCCTAGCATATTCCAGGCCCTGGGTTCAATTCCCCAGCACTGTAGAAAGCAAATTTACTCACAAAAATTCAGTCTTACATATAAAATCCTATATGGTTTCCTTTTGTCATTTGCCAAGTTCTTGTTTTGTTTTGTTTTTTGTTTTTGTATTTTGTTGTTTTGTTTCCTAAAAACTTAAGACTCTTAAATAGAAAAATGTTTTAAAATCTGTTCCCCTAAACCGGGCATGATGATGCATGCCTGTAATTCCAGTGCTTGGGAGGCTGAGGCAGGAAGATCCTTGCAAGTTTGAGACCAGCCTGGGCTACAAAGTGAGTTCAAGGCCAGCCTGAACTGCATAGCGAGACCCTGTCTCAAAAAGACAAAAAAGATGAATAAATAAATAAGTAAACAAATAAATAAAAATAAAAATAAAATATGTTCCCCTAAATATCTTTAATTCAAGAAAATTAAACAGTTAAAAAAATCTAAACCTATTCAATCAGGCAGCAAATCTGGTTATTAAGTGAGAAGGTGAGGCTGTGAGGTACTCTGTCTTGAAGGAAAAAATGACACACAGATACCCACAAAGTGCCTCCGTCTCTGCTGAACTTCCGTTCTATTCATATTCTCAACTGCTCCAGAAACTTCACTCAAGGGAAAGTTAGCAGAATTTCCTGGCTGCAATCCAAGCTCCAGAAAGAACACAACTTTCACCTTGAACTTCACTGCTCGAATCTAAGGCCAAAGTGCTAGGGGTAGGATACACCTGTGTGAAAGGGCTGAACCTCTGTGCTAGAGCAAACTGTACTATCCCTGCCTCCACCCTCACCCCCACCACCACCCAGAGGTCTAGAAAGACTCTCCTGAGTCACAAAGCTAGCAGTTCACTCTTCCAGCCAGGGCAGTCAGAACCAGAATCACTTAATCAGGGCTGCTGAATTACTTAGACACCTGATCCTAGAGCAGAACCCGCCACTTCACAACAGCCAATGAGCAGGCTAATTAAAAAAGACATCAGTTGAAAGGTTTTTGGGCATGATTCAACAACAGATCCTCACCTTTCAGCAACTTACCAGTTCCTCTGACTGAAGGCAGGGATGCTGGTCAGGCTCTGGTCACTGGCAGGGTAATATTGCGCATATGATGGGCGAGTATAGGGAACTGATGTGCGTTTGTCTTCCTCATAGCTTTTCTTTGCTGCTTTTTTCTCAGCCTTGGTCAGCTTGTGATCCTTTCGGTTGAGGAGCAATGATTCATGCTCAAAAGGCTCCTGGGGACACAGAGGGATGTTAATTTAATTGCCAATCTGTGTGCCAACATGACTGATGTACAATGAACCTTACTTTGAAACCAAGAGGCCAGCTGTCTCCAGTAGTAGTAAAGAGCCTACTTACAGACACCCAGGCAGTTTACTGTCTTTTGTCAAGAGTATAATTCCCAACTCTAACCTAGTATCAGCTTTTGACACCAAAGCCTGCCTTCTCTATTAAAAGAATGAAGGAATACAGTGAATAACAAACCACATTTTCAAAAGCCCTCTCTCCCCCCATTTCCTCAAAGGACATTTACAATAGCCAAATTATTCCACATAGCTGAGCTTGCACTCCTAGGACCAGACCAGGGGTGGAATTAGGTAGTTGGGAGGCAGGAAGGGGGACTACGTGGGACAAAGAAAAGAACCAGTTGAGCCCAAGTTGGCTGCAGGGAATACTGCTTCAGAGGACGGAAGCATGCTTGTCACACAAGTCTCCCTTGGCAGAATGTTACGCCAGGGACTTCATGCACATCAGGTTCTTACCTTGGTGATGAGGTGAGGGTACTTCAGACAGGCAAGTTGCAGGACTGATTCCTTGATCCCCTTTATGTTCAAGGATGCTTGGGGAGCTGGCTCCTTCTCAACAAAGTGCAGCAGGTTTTCCACTTCCTTCCGAGTGAAGTTCAGCATTGGATTTAGATCATCCACCACCCGATCTAGAAGGGAGAAGACACGGAGAAAGTCAGCATGTGGCAAAGACTAAAAACAACTAAAAAGTAGGGGCAGAAAGAAAGGAGATTGAGAGTGGCATAACTGTTACTAACAATGAAAAGTCACCCCACATCTGAAACCCAATGGCCAAATTTATGATGTAAAATGGAAAGATCATAGCAGAGAAACCTGTGCAACAATCTTGGCTCTTACCATTAAACCCACCTTCAACAAACTTAGGTCAATCCCCTTTTAAGCAATGATTTGAATCAGGATGAGATGTAAAGAACCACTGGCTTTCTATGATTCAAAGCCTGTGTTCCCACAGGCTGCTCTTGTTCCCACCACTGATGCTATAAGAAAGACACCCCGTATAAGTGTGCCTCTGAACAGCCGAGAAGACGGCCCACCTGACATTCCCTGCTTGGAGATCTGACGGTCATAGATCTTCTTTTCAAGAGTATAATCAGCCACAAGGCGATAGATGTAACAGGGCTTTTTCTGGCCGTAACGGTATACCCGACACACTGCCTGGGCATCATGACAAGGGTTCCAGGAAGCATCAAACACCACCACTCGGTTGGCACCAATCAGATTCACACCCAAGCATCCAGCCCTTTAAAACACAAGCAAACAATCAATCACAGAGCCTTCAGTCTTAAAGATAGCTTTTAAATCAGCTTGCCCTTTGTGACTTCCACCCCAACATCATTTTTTCTGTCCTAAGCACAACAAACCCAAGGATTTCGCTTTCCTGCTGATAAATAGTATGTTCCTCAAGCACTAAAAAGTGTGCTCCGAAATACAACATAGCAGTGGCTACAACTCTACACCCCTCTGTTCTCCATATCCTGGTCCCAGAGTAATGTCCCTTGGTGAGGGAAAATTTCTGTGCACGGACATTTCCAATGTTTTTACTGAGTGGAATGAGTTTATATACTGTCAAGGGTATTCTGATCCCAGAAGGCACCACATCCTTTGAGGTGCCTGCTGTGAGACACACAATGTCATCAGTTTTTCAAAGTTACATTGCATTTTTCACTTTTCAAACCATTTTCACATTCATCACATTGTCAAAGCCTCAGAGCAGTTCTGAGAAAAAAAGCTAACTATGATCATGGTAAATAAAGGTCTAAAAGAACTTCATAACACTATAACTGTCCTTCCAATGCAACTTTCTTTTACAGTAGTGATGGCAAACTAAAAGAGCTTTCAATGATAACAAATAGCTCACTGCAGTATATGTATCATGGTTTCACCACTGCTGTTTTTTTTGAGACAGGGTCTTGCTGCATAGTGCAGGCTGGCCTTGAACTCACTATGTAGCCCAGGCTGGCCTTGAACTCACAGCAATCCTCTTGCCTCAGTCTCCTGGAGTGCTGGGATTACAGACGTGCACCACCATGGCTAGTTACCACCCTTTTAAGTCTCTTCTCTGACCTCAAAAACAAGTCACATACCCAAGCAGAGCTCTTCTGAGATTTGGATGAGCCAACTGCTTGAACATACCCCCTGCCCTCAGCCTTGCCCACCTCGTGGAGAGAAGGAATAGCCAGGTGCTTCGGTTGCTGGGGTCATTGAACTGAGTAATGAGCCGTTCCCTCTCAAAGGCAGGAGTGCTACCATCCAGCCCTAGGAAGGAAGGAAAGCAATGAGAAGTGGATAGATGAAGACAGGGGCACTCAGCAAGATCACCATATGTATTTAAATAAGTAAACAAACAAACAGAAAAACCATAGTTCTCAGATCCCACCTCCTGGACATACCACAAGATCTAAATTCTACAACGTTATAATACTCTCAGGAGATTGTCACATGCAACAAGGACTATAAAGTAAATCTCTCCTCAGGTGAAATCTAAGGCCGACATTCCTAAACTGAAGAGTGTACAAGACTTAGAGAACTGATGAAACACTGGCTCAAAACCTCTGCCTCAGCCCTGTGGGTCATGGTGAGTGGCAAAACTAAGTGTTTTGATATTGATACTGTTCCTCTGACTATATGCATTTTTAACAAGTTCTTGAGACTAAGAACTAAAAGAAAACTTAAAAGAAATAGACTTGGACCAGTGGGATAGGACACGATAATGAAAGAAGGGAAACTCAAAGGAAGAGAAAAAAAATTACCTTCAGTTAAGAAGCAACATAAGTAAGAGAGGAGGGACAATATTTGTCACATCAGATAAAGTAAAGGGCAAAAGCATAGGGTATGAAATACTAGATGGAGAACTAAATCACTATCACTATAGGAACCAACAGTTTAATCACCTCGTACTACGGTTCTCAAGCAGGACCCCAATCTACCTTTCCAACCTGAGTTTTCACTGTTTTGAAACACAGCTCACCACTGAATTATGATGCAAGCCTAATAGTAAAAACAAGCTCCAAGCCAGACCCAGTGCTAGGGCTCTCCTCACCATCTCCGGAACCTCTACTACTCAAATTCTTCCTTTAGGCCAGAGATTCACAAAAAGGTGATTTCCACCCACCCCCCATTCTCCCACTCCCCTAAGGATATTTAGCAAGGGCTAGAACTTTTTGGTTGTTAAAATTGAAGATGCTAGCCTGGCCTGGGGGCACACACCTGTAATCCCAGCACTCAGGAGGCTGATACAGGAGGATCATTGTGAGTTCGAGACCAGCCTGGGCTACAAAGTGAGCTCAAGGCCAGCCTGAATGGCAAGGCGAGACCCTGTCTCAAAAAGACAAGGGCTGGGGATTTAGCTCAGTGGCCCAAGAGCCTGCCTGGCAAGCTCGAGGTTGTGAGTTCGATCCCCGGTGCTGCAAAAAAAAAAAAAAAAAAAAAATTGAAGATGCTAGCCAGGCATGGTGGTACACGCCTATAATCTGAGCACTTGGGAGGTTGGGGCAGGAAGATTGCTGTGAGTTTGAGGCCAGTCTAGGCTACATAATGAGTTCAAAGCTAGCCCAAACTACATAGCAAAATAAAAGAAATAATAAAAATACATAAATAAAAATAAATAAATAATTGAAGCTGTTACTGACATCTAGTGAACAGAAACCAGGGATGCCACTAAACACATACAACACACAGACAGCCCCTATAACCAAAGTCTGGCCTGAATATCAGAGCTGAGGTCAGTATTTCTCAACATTTTTTTCCCATTACTATTCCCCTAAGGAGCCCAATCACACCCTGTCTTCCAAGAAATTTCAATACTACAGATACACTGTATCTCTGTATGTACATGTATCTGTGACTTATTCCCTTTTTTAAAGTTGAGATTTTTCACACACATGCACCCCGCACACACACGCTTACATGCACATGCTCACAATTTTCATACTCATGAGGTATTATCTCCCTAACAAACAAAGCATAATTTAGGCTTATGTTCCCTCTGAAACTTCTACCTGTAACATCTTAAGGCTATGCAAGTTCTGTATGTTCAAATTTCCCCCATCTTTTCCAAAAGGCTTTTCTATCAATCTTACCACAGTGATTCTGCCCTCCTTAGAACTCCAGCTTGGGCTCTCAATTGCCCAACCTACTTAGCATTTTAAAACTTTTGTTAGTTCATTTGCAATACATAATTATTACATTTATCATGGGGAGTTGATACACACACATAACACATCTTAATTCTTTTTACATAATGTTATGGTTTGTATATAGATCTCACCCCCCAAGCCTCATGTAGTCATGGAAGCAGCTGAATCTAACATTTATAATTGATTCGTTGTGTAGCACCGGGATTGGCAGTGTGAGCTCTGCACCCACCCAGGGGTGGAGCCGACATACAATGTAAGGTCGGGATGGGGACGAGTTCTTTTTTTGGCGCGGTTTGCTCTTGCGGTTTGCACTTGCCGCTTGCAGCCGCCATGAACGGCAGCGATTCAGCCACACCACCCTGCCTTGGAACCAGCTAAGCATGGACTAAAAGCCCCAAAACTGTTAAACCTCTCCTTCTTTCACTTTGGGCGCCAGGTATTTTGTCCCAGCAATGAGAAAAAAGTAACCAAGACACATAACCACCTTCCTTCCCTCCCTCCACCTCCTAGCATTACTTAACATTTCCCCCTGAGTTAATACATTTCAAATGAAGACAAAACCTATGTTTTCTACTTCTCTGTACTCCCCCTATCTCTCCCAAGCTCCCAAGCTCCTAGCATAGTGATTCACATATAACAGTTCATTCTTAGTATTTCCCCACTCCTTGGCTAACCATATATTTTTCTGCACACTTGCTGGAGAGTACCGTAGGAGAAATGGGGAAAGAAGAAAAGGAAACCCTTAAGCAGATCTTGCCAAGGCCCCAAGAATAAAGCAGCAATGAACTCACGGAAGTAGCTGACATTTCGAACCCACTTCTGTGTTCCTTGCCCCTCTATGCCAGGCAGACAGGGAACTTCTCGTTTCCCTAGGAACTCCTCAATGAGAGCTAAGGTGGAAAGGCTCTGGCTGAAAGGGAAAACATATGATTCAGATGGGTCCCAGACCCAAGGAAACCCTGTTCCCAACACGCTCACACCAGTATGCAAATTCTGACTGTGGGAGCTCCCACAACCTACTCCCCATGAGAGGTAACCATGAAAAACAACAAAGGGTATTCTCCCTAACTTATACTGGGGGCAGAGTCATCCAATATTTATTGCCACCACCCTACTGAAAATAGTCTTTCCATTCCTTACTTTCTCCACTGAAAATGCTAAGGGTTAGCTTAATGTTCAAATTAAGTGTTCAACATTACAAACCAATACCATATGAATATACATTAAATCTGCTTGTGAGCCGTAGTCAGTCTTCAGGTTATTTCTATGGGAGACAGAATCACTTGGCTGATTCCAAAGCATACAGCCAGTCTCCTCAGGAGTGATCCTTTAAAATCAGGGGGACAACCAGTACCCCACCCCTACCCCTGGAATCACTGCTGCCTTCTCAAAGTATGTCACATATAGAAGCCCTTCAATCTGAGGCTCCCACACCAGGCTCCTACTAATAGGCTTTTCTTGGGGGCATAATCTGGCTAGAATAAAGAAAGAGAAGCAATCTATTTTATGTCTGTTTTCCTGAGGTGGGCCTTGAAAGCCAAGGCTCCAGTCAGACCAAAAGTGTGATTCTGGACCCAACCATATCACTCACTTGGCACCTAAAAAGGGTCATGGAGGGATGGAAGCAGATTAGACAAGGGGTCAGCAAATGTTTTCCACAAAGGACCTAATGGCACACATTTTAGGCTTTGTAGACCACATACACTCCCCGCTGCACATTCTTTGAAATTTTTTTACAACCCTTTAAAACTATAAAAACTATTTTTAACTCTCAAGCTGAACAAAAACAGGCCAGAGGCCAAATTTGGTCTGGGTCACCATTGGAAGGAACCCCAGTGTCAGCCTAGGGTTCTAAATTGTCCCCTGTGTAGAAACTGTATTGGATACAGAAGGAAGCCTAGAGACATGAAGGAGGGAGGTAGAGAGGAGACAGAAGGGGATGGCAGCAGAAGGGAGAAGAGGTGGAGTGAGGAGGAAGAGGGAGAGAGAGAAAACATAAGAAGGTTCTCACAATAAGAGCTTGGTTGCAGGGGCACAGGGAAAGAGAAAAGGGGGCTAGTGTGAGCCTAACTGGCCTCACTCTGCAGGGGCACTATTAAACCTTGCCAAAGACACAGCCTCGACTTGGAATTTCTCTTCCTACCTGAACACAAGGATCTTGTCCCCAAGCTTCACACTTTCCTCAATCAAGTGGAAAAGGAGTACCATCTTAGGAGAGTTCTCCAAGACTCCAGTTTGATAGTTAGTCAGAAGGTCCTTAGCCTGCAAAAGAGAAAGTAGCTTAAAGCGGGTCAAAATCCAGATGACTAGAAATAAAATTCTCTCTCTCCAAGGCAATGGCCTACTGGCCACGTTTATAGCTCCCTGCAGACTTTGGCAATGCAGTACATTGTGCTCTCCTATCTCTCCCCAGGTAGGGCATGCACCATCCCTTCTCAACAGTAGCTTATGGCTACTAAAGGATCTGCTTGACTCACCCATTCATATGTAACAATATTGTTGCCTCGCTCCTGGAAAGGGTTGAAGCCAACTCCTTGTAGGAACTTGCTATTGGTGGCCTCTCCCACAGAGGAAACCAAAGTGCTATCCTCGCCTTTGATTTTTGTTCCCTGGGGTGGGCAGCGGACACTGGTCCCAGCTGAGCCAAGTTCTTCTACATCTAGGTCTTGCTCATTGGCCAGGCTCTCCTTCTGAAGGGCTTCATACAACACATCAGGATGATTCCAGATCTGAAGTTAAAGGAAAGGGAGACAGGATACAGGACACAGAACTCTCCAAGGTTGTCCCAGGGAGTCTAGAAACACGCACTTGCTCAAACACATACCTTCCACAGAACATGCTATTATACTAAAAATTAGAGTGCCCCTAATTATTCCAAAAGAGCCAGTGTATTAAATCTCACTATTAGCTCTGATGACCATGACACAAGAAAGGGAAAGTTCTTATCAGGTGGCAACATCAGTGTTTGGTAATATAATAAAAAATCTGTGTCACAAGCTTTGCCTTTTTTTTTTTTAATAACTCTTGTATTCTTATTCAAATAATTTTTGTTGTCACTTCATGGCCACTACTTGAAACAACACTAACTTCTCCCTGTGAACAAAATTACCTGACTTATAGATGACTGATCAGATGTCATTTCAGGGACTATTCCTGGCAAGAGTTAAAGAGTTCCTGGGGAAGGGAAGGAAGGATGTACTGACCTTAAAGCACTGTCAGAAACCACTTTTGTTTTAGTCTCCCAGCTCTAGACAAGTGTGATGAATACAAAAGAAATATTTTGGAAGTCCATCTGTTCCCAGACATGCATTTTCCAATGACTTACTGAAGTACTGGTCAATCAAAAATCACACCTATCAAATCTGCTGAGTGCTATCAGAAATACTAAGTCGCTCAATAACAGGATGAGAGAGATTTCAGCCTGATCACATTAACACATCAGATGGACCATATCCCTAACCACTTGTCTTAGTTATATATTTATTGAAAACTGATTACACTAGCAGTCAAAAACTCCACCACCATAATATTCCTCCACAACTCCCCTTTCCAAGTTAAAAACAAATTTGTTTTTGAGAAAGAAAGTGATTTCTCAAGTTTGGTATAACAAATTGTGCGGCTGAATTGCACTACAGTAGGAAGCGTCACACTACATTCTGAATGGCAGCCCCTGGAATTACACAGCACACAATCAGCACCTCTCTCTGTAGAGCCCCCAAGGAGGACTCCAGTGCAGTAAACTGAGGTAGCTCCTCTGACTTTATCCAGGCCTCCCAGCAGGAAAAAATCCTTGGGGATCACGTGCATCCCTGGTCCCCACTCCAGTCTTTCCTGAGGCCCCAACATACCTTACAACACACACAGAAAGCCTTGAGAGGGTTCAGCCCCAGCCAGCCACTGCTACCACAGTCTCGGAAGCGATCCATGAACTGTGTATACAAATCTCTCTGGATCTTAGAGAGTCGCACCAGGATCACATTCTCTTCCTTGGCAGGGAGATGAATCTTCAGCACAGTGTGGCCTCTCCTACAAAGGGAAGGAGATCAGCAGTGACCAGGAGACATCAATGCAGGATAAAAACAGGGCCTTGCATTCCTGTCACACCTCTCTCTCAAATATTTTAATAATCTGCACTAATGCCCAGTGGTTCAGCACTATGAGAAGAAACTCATCTAAGGATGAAAACTAAAGCAAGGAGATAGATGGACTTGTCCCAGATCATGACTGACTTGGTGGCAGGCGCCAAAGGAATTGCAGGGCCTAATCCCAATTCAGAGCTGCCTGTCTGAACTTTTTCCACACATGCCAACTTAACCAGGGAAAATGAGAGCCTGTTTTTGACTAGCGTGAGTTACAGCTGATGCTGATACTAATAAAGCCAGACCCCTGAACCACCACTTCTTTTTTTTTTCTTTTTTTTTTGGTACGAACTCAAGACCTTGCACTTGCCAGCCAGGTGCTTACACCGCTGAGCTACATCCCTGAACCACCACTTCTACTTCAACCAAGTCAGCTCTCTGTTGCTTTGCTCTGCAAGTAAAGCAAGGTGTCTTTAGTAACTTCAAAGATAACTTCTGAATAAAGTACCTCTAGGTCAAACTTGCAGAGGACTGAAACAGTAGATATCCATCATCTGCTAGTTATTTACACAAAGGAAAGTTTTACTATTGCTCACTAGGAAGGGGCCATCTTACTGTGACATCCCTTTATAATGGCCTTGGCAATGCCCACAGCACTTGTGAGGACTCAGAAAATGAGTCTCAAGCCTGACTTACCTCTGCACAAACCCTTCCAGGAGGCTGTGTAGGACATGGCTCCGATACCGCATGAGGCGGACGTCCTGAGGTGTGCTGTCAATACACTGACCATTCAGGATAGGGCGTTCAAACATGTTGCTGAACTCTTGCCGAGTGCCCAGAAAGTCTGGGCGCACAAAGTCCACCATGCACCAATACTCGATGAGGTTGTTCTGCAAGGGGTACCCAGTCAGCACCACACGGCGGCGAGAGCGTATATTCTTCAGAGCCTGGGAAGTGCTGGCCTGGCAGTTTTTGATGCGGTGTCCCTCGTCACAGATTACCACATCAGGACCAGGGCGGCATAAGGCCTTCTCAAACTCTAGGGAGGGAAGAGGATCCGGAGTCAGAGGGTAAGAGGATCTGTTCTTAGTCAATAATATGAGAAGTAGGGGAGCACCCTGGAGGAGACAGAAGAAATGAAGGAAGTAGGAAAGCAAGAGTCAGCCCCCATTGGTGAAAGGGAGCCAGCCATACAAGCTCCTACATGTTAGATGTGACACCAACCTGGCCACTGACCTTTGCAATAAGTATCCCCTATCTTTTGTTTGCTTTGTCCTGGCTCCTTCTGAGGCCTGCCTGGTAGGAGCTAGCTAGAGGACAAGGTCTTCTTGCAGTTATTCATCAGTCATTGCTAAATGGCAAGTTCATCCCAGATCTACCACAGAAGCAAACCTAGAACAAGCAATCTCATAGACAAAGAGACCTATAAAATAAACGGTCTCTAAACCCTTAAAACTTTCTTCCTCAAATGGGCAAAGGTCCGTTGGGTGGGGTGGGGGACGGGTTAGGTGGTGATAAAAATAGAACTACGAGTGGAATGGTTTTCACTAAAAGTAATTTCACAAATTTATAAAAATGTCTACTTTTCTGTCTTCATATGAGTCACTTAAACTTTGTAATATGAGTCATTTAAACTTTGTAAAAATATTTTCTTAATGCCTTGTCAAAACATCTCTAGAAAGTATAAATGGAGTAATTACTCTCCCCTGTTCCGTGAGAGAAACAGGAACAGACAGGGGACTCTCCGCGCAGGGTGGTACTAGAACTCATCTCACCCACACTAAAAGACCAGGATTTCTGGTTCATAACAATTCACATCAGTAAAGCACTTCATATCTGATACGATGCTATTAGCAGACACTATTTCTTTTTTCCTGAAATGCCCCCAAAGTATTTCCAGAACAGGTTTGCCCACCTCTCCGAAACTCCTGCTGTCGATCTTCCTCATCCAGATCAATGATGACTGGATGAGAGCGTTTCTTGGTTTTCTTAGGTCTACCTGTGGCAAAGGATTTCTTCAAAGTGAGAAGTCGGTACATTTCATACCCCATCAGCAGCACCCCTCCCTCTGAGACCCAATCAGCCATCACTTTAGCACGAGATGCCATGGTCCTGCAAGAGTACAGAGAAAATTATGTGAGATGTGAATTATTATATAACAATAAAGTTCATCTTGTTTTCGTAAAGGTATGGACTCAGGAAGTGGGAAGGTCAGTGGGAAGGTCCTTGTTTGCCTACCATGTACAAGGTCTTGGATTCAATCCCAGGTACCAATAACAAAACAAAACAAAACAAAACTGAAAAAGAAAAAAAGAAAGAAAGACGCGGCGAGAGAAAAAGTATTACTGCTTCTGCTGCTCCTCAGAAAGAATTCCTCACAAAGATATGCTGATGTACATTCAGAACTCCTTATGGCCAGAGATTTCATGTGGCAGCAAGGAAGGACTGACTGGTCAGTTGTCCAACAACTTTCCAAGCATTCCAGAAATATTAATTGTACTGAGGATTCATTTGATTATTTTTTTCTTTTCTAATCAGATTTTATTCGTACATTTTAGATAATATTATAATCACATTCATTATAGAGAATTTGTACCTGTACATGATATAATTTCTTTTTTTTCCTCTCATTTCCCTACCCTCCCTTCAACTCTTCCTCCCTTCCCCATTTACAAAAGCTTTGTTTCCATTTTTCCTTTTTTCTTTTTTTTTCTTACTTTTCCCTTCTTTCCTTTTCCCCTCCCCTTCCTTGCTCCCCTCCCCATTTGAACATTTTCTTTCTATTTCAAGATACCTACTATACATATTGGTCCTTATTTATACTTTTGGTTTCTCACGCCAGAAAAACAACGTGGTATTTGCGCATGTTGTACTTGATTATTGTTCATGGTTAAACAGCAAGAAACATAGTAATTCAATGGGAGAAGGCAAGAAAGAATGATAACTCCCTTGACTATACACTCATGATCACAATCCAACATTCAAGGGAGTACTTCAAGTTATTCCCTTGATAAACACAAGGTAACAGAAAGAAAGGCAGTACACCTAACCTGCCCAGGCTGTAGTGGATAAAGGACAATGGAAAATAGTAAAGGGGCAAGGGCAGCAGAGTTCAGATGACCCAAAGCAGTGTCACACCACTCCTAACCACCTGAGCCTTCATTTTAGACTATAAGTCCTATACATGTAGACTATAAGTCCTGAAACCTAATAAAGCAAAGCAGGTGATCAACTACTTGTTGGGTCATTCAGAATCTCCAGAAAGTAAAGTCTACGTTCTCTGTTACCCATACCAAGAAGTAGCTTTAGCTTTTTGGAAATCAGGTTGACACTGCAGAATAGAAATATAAAAAATTTTATTTAAATCTAAAACAAAATTTATATCTTTCAAAGGTTTGCAAAGTTGTACCATTAAAAGTCAACTATATAGATCAGTGACTATAAAATGAGATTATTAGATTTTTAAAAAAGATAAATGTAAAAAATTAAGACTAAAAGTTCCATTCTAGCATGCTGAATTTTATTATGATGCACATTGGAAAATATAACCATGGCTGCATTTTTCATGGTATAAAAGCACCCTAAAGCAGAACACCAGAAAGAAACTTCCCAGACTGCATGACTCTGGCTTCACTGAAAAGTTAAGTAAAGGAGGAAAAAAAAAAATAAGTGGCAAGAACAGAGAGAGGGATCCATCAAGACACCAAAAGGAATCTGGGAGGATGGGGTACATATTCAAATAGACTGCCCTGACATCTGGGTCCCTGAGAGAAATCTCAAAGGAATGGGGAAGAGAGAGGAAAAAGCAGACCACCTACTTGTGCTCATCATTCAAAATGTGAACTTTAAAAAACCGAGGCTGGACTTCTTCAGGCTTGTTGTCAGCTGGAAGGGCTTCAGGAGCTGGGAGCCACATGTTGAACTCTGCCAGCCAATTCTGGAGAGTATTAACCTATTGGAAAGCCAAGTTCAAAAAGCTGTTTTAAAGAACAAGCTCAGAGCTGAACTCATCAAGATTTTTAGTGCTGAACAAACACATTAATGCAGAGCTCTTTAGAGGAATAACTAAGCAGAGCCTTCCCAAAAACTCTTACCGGAACAATGGCAAGGACGGTTTTCGCTGGCGTATGGCGAAAGAGAACATCAATGAAGGAGATCACTTGCAAAGTTTTCCCCAAACCCATGCTGTGGGCTAGGATACAGCCAAAGCCACTACTAGTCTTAAACCTCTCCAGGGACTCCACCAGGTTATCATACAGGAACCGGATCCCACCAATCTGACCAGGGACAAACAGAAAAATGTGATAGAGGTTGGCAAAGACCAGTACTCTAGTATTACTCACTTAGGAATTAGAACTAAGTCAATGTGCAAGTATGATAACAGATAGCTGGTATGTAACAGACTTTTTTTTTTTTGGTACCAGGAATTGAACTAAGGACCTTGCACTTGCCAGGCAGGCACTTATGCCACTGAGCTATATCCCTGGCTGTCAGATAGCTGGCACAGATGGACAAAGAAGTTTCCCTGTACCTATCTAATCTATTGGCTGGTGCTGTCATATTAGAAAAAACACAGAGAAGCATTCACCTAGTATAATGTCCCATCTGATGCTAGACTTTGCAGTACCAAATTTCTAATAGGGTCTTTCATTCAGCCTGGCTGCCTTCAGCCTTGGGGAGGGAACTGCCTCCAGGCAGCCTATTCCATAAATTTAAGGATGTTGGAGTCCTTAAATTGTGTCAACCTGTGTCTTCATGGAACTTTGACTCACTGGTCCTGGGTTCTAGGATCCAGACCAATACAAACTATTCTGTTCCCAAAAGTATAAAGTCCCTCTAACATCTGACTCTTACATCTCTTCTGAATCCATGCCACCCTAATCAAGGCACTACTTTCCAGAGAGTCTCTCAAGTTCCATCTTGCTGATCCCATAGGAGAAGGCACAAGACTGTTAGGCCAAAAGCTTCCACTGACCTCTGCCTGACAAGGGAAACCCAAGGCTTGTCGCTTCTCTTTACCTACCCTTTGTATTCACAGGATCTTGAAGAATCAACTTCTAGGAGGAAGTAGAAAGCATTTCTAATAGCTACTCGTAAGATTAAAGAAGTACTTCACAGATTTTGATGCTAATAATCACCAGCAGACAATGTTCCCAGCAAGGAAACAGAAAAGCAAAGGGAGGAGAAACAAGATTTGTTGTACCTGATGAGGTTTCACAGCTCGTGCCAACTGTGGGGCCAGGAAGACATTCTCCTCCTCTGGAGGGTGGTTGAGGTTGACGAGGACTCGCCCAAGAGCATCGTGCTGGTTTAAGGCATCATTCACATGAGTGCCACCCTTCTCCTCTTCCTCGTCCTCCTCGCTGACAGACTCACTGCTGTCTACAATGTGCAGAGTATCCTCCTCTCCAGAGCTCAGTTCAATCACCTCTGAGGCAGCAAAAAAAAAAAAACCAAGGCGCAGAGATTGTTTATTGCTGGTTGTTACAGCACAGAAACTCAGACTTTGTCATCGCTTATAAAAATTTTGAGTTTTTTAAAAAACTTTCTGTTTTCCAGCTTCAAGTTCAGGAGAAATCTTAAAATTACTATGGTAACTCAGAGAAATCTATCAAACCTAGTCCTCAAGCCAAATGAGGAAGGAATGAACTCTTTTTCAAAAGGGCAGCTAATCTCAAAATAAACATCCAGTCAGAAGGGAAGTGAGGCATCTCTGGCTTAATCTTACCATCTCGACTGCTTTTTTCGTCTTCACTGCCACTGCTACTGTCCAAGCAAATGACTTCCTGGGACAAGACCCGAGGAGGCAATTGAGGACCATCACTTGCTCTTAAGACAATTTCCTCTAGGAAAAGAAAGAAGGAAAGGAATGTCAAACCACATTTAGCTCAAACAATTTTCCCAAATGATTCACCACCCTGGCTTTGCTACTGTCATAGGAAATATCCACTGGGAAGAAAATCAGACGGCATCTCAAAACATCAGGCCTCTTTCCACATTTCTTTTCTCTACTAGTGTTTTCTTCCTATCTACACAATCATTAGAAAAGGTACTAATTCCTCGAAATGTTAAGATTCAAAGCTACAGGCAAAACTCTCAATAAAATCAATCTGAGATGGCGCATTTGTTTAGCCACAATTGCCCCCTCCTTTCCCTGTCATTTTTTTGAGACTGGGTGCCACAGTGTAGTTCAGGTTAGCCTTGAGCTTTTTATGTACTCAGGCTGGCCGGGAACTTACAAGTTGAATGACTTTAATGGATTCCTGAGAGGCCACAATCTTATTCCATATCTGTCTTTGACCACTGTGGGAGCCCAGGGCCTTTTCTGCCACCTGCTCTGCTCACCAGGGAGGAGCTCCAGGGGAACAGTGGGAATGGGAGCTGCATAATCTTTCCTCTGCTGTTCCAGGCGCTTCCTTCTTTCCAACTCTTCCTGCTGTGCTGCTTTGGTAACAGGCTCCAACTGATCCTCCCGGAGTAGCTTTCTACAACAACAGAGACCACTTGAGTTCACTTAAGATTTTAGCCACATTTAAGGAAAAAAAAAAAAAAAAAGTGGTATCAGCAATGTAATGGCAAGCTAAAGGGGGAAATCGCCACTGCTGGACTCAAAGAACTAAACAGAGAGAGGCCATTTCGGCCCACCAAACCTACAAAATGGGCAGGATGAGAGGGTGGTTGACTTCAGGTGGTTCTAGGCTAACATATTTTCCATATTATTTAACTTCCTGATAAGACATTCCTGTCATCCTGTCTCTGCACATAACAGATAAAGTAGAACAGAATAATATGATTCACAAAAGTGAAAGTATTAAAAACAAAACTGTTATGCAGAAAAGTAAAATCATAGGGATTCTACATCTTTATTCTTTTTTTTTTTTTTTTTTTTTTTTTTTTTTTT
>RJWT010008286.1:0-26504 GCA_004365215.1 Cuniculus paca | reverse complement strand
TACTTGTTTTTTAAATATAATTGCATGATCTTGCTAAGAGTATTATTGAGTATATATTCATTGTCAAGCTTTTTTAAACAAGACACAGTTTTACAAAACTATTATCTCTGCTATTCCTCTAAAATTGCTAGTATCATGACATTCTAGTGCATTTTATTCATTAGTTTGTAGAGAGTGACACTTTACATAGCTTATTGATTTCTTGTCAGCGTGTAAGGAGAACAAAATATATTAACAAAAGTAAGACTTTTAAAATAAATAAATTCTGAGAGTTTAACATCATTTTCTCTCAAATATGATTAATAGGATGGAGTTCTGGTATTTTATAAACTATTATGTTAGTAAAATATTCACAAATAAAATTTTATGATAAAATAGAGGTAGCTTTAAGTGAAACATTTAAAATATTTTTCAATCTTGCTTTTTAACATGGAAATATTATTTAGTATTCATTTTATCAAAAAACAAAGAATAATATAGAAAAATAGTATATTTTTAACCCTTCAGAAGATAGGGAAAAAATTCTTAGAATGTCTCACTTTTGATAGTATTGTTTATTATAATCCATAATTTTCTTAGGTCATTTCTTTTAAAAGTGATACCTTGATAAAGCATTAATTTCCTTTATAACCAAATAACAAATATTTTTTAAAAACCCTTTGGACAATATTATTTGATAAGAGTCTGATCAATAGTCTTAACATTTACCATATTTAGATCTGTATACTTTCAAAACTTATTTATGGAGCCTTGACGGTTTCTTCACAAACTCTGACTTGATTTTTTAAAATGACTTTCACCTAAGTCTCCTAAATTGTCATAAAAATTAGTCTGGTTCAATGTCCCTTAGAGACTATGATATAAAAGCCCATCCATCACAGTGCATCTAATTAAGAAACTAAGTTAAGAGGTGTTTGAACAAGGTATTTGAAAATCTCAGGAGGCCAGACAATTGAATTGGTATTTCAGACATATCAAATTAGTTAATGATTTGGGAATCTTTATTCTGCAAGAGTATGTAAATTAAAAAAGAATAATGAGATTCATTAAAGCTCCCTATCAGGGAGGAAGGAGGACCTTGTGCACCACGGCATGTAATTATGAGTACCTGCTTCATTCAGATAGAAGGATGGCAAGTGGGGAGACAAAAAAAAGCAATTTGGACGGATTAGTGTTCATGTGAACAGAGATAATTAAAATTATTTTTCTTTATATATTTGGAATATCTTCCTCATAATTGACAAATCCAAATTTGGTAACCAGGCTTGTTTTCCATTTTCATTTTACCATATGAACTTGTAAGATAAATGTCTTTCCATTCAAAATAATAATAGATACTGAATTTTCTCTTAAAATTTAACAGTGTCTTATTTATTTTGTTAGCCTATTTTGATCCTGAAAGAAGAATAAAAATATGCTGCTTTATCTAGAAGCATGGAATGAATTGAATATTAAATCTCGCTCAATGAAGAGCCAGACTGGAATGAATATTCAAAGTATAAACAGAATCTTTTCCTATGTTCCAAAGCAGTACACTTACAGTTGTTCAGAAGAATTTAAAGTTGAGAATGGAACCAATGATACTATTTTCCTTAAAAAAAGGAAAATTACTTTTCTAGGTTTTTTTCCTTTCATTTCTTGTTTATGCATCAAAAATATTATTTCCATGTGTCATTGAAAATCTTAAACAGTGATAAACTATAAAATATGTTTTCAAAACTTGAATACTTATAGAATATGTGCTTGCTATAGAAATTTTTTCTTAGTCTTCTATGTAGATTATGAAAACTGTAAAATTATTACAAAAACCTAGTGCTTTAAACCAGGGATGGTCCATTTAATGTAAAAATATTTCAGAGGGCTAATGAAGGTTATTAAATTTTTCCCAATGAATTCCTCTTCCATTTTCTTTCCTAAATATTCTCTCCGATCCACTAGATTCTACTGGAAATGTATGATGTTTAGGAGATTTCAGCCTTTACTTTTTAGCTTCATAAGCACAGAAAATGGTAAGACTTTGCAAAATAACATTTATCAAATTGATATAAATAAAAATAAAAATGAATGAAGATAGAATGACTATAGTATTCACATCATTATGATATTTTCATTTATTCAATTTATGGTTACATACTAAAATTGAAAATAGAAATGTATTCTTGGAATAGTAATAGCAATTTTTAAAACTTAAAATAATAACCAAGGACATGAACAAAGGTTGGTAAGTAAATCTATTTAAGTATTAGTCATTGTAGTGACACTGAAGACTAAGCAACAGAGGAATGATTTGAACTGTGGGAATCTAAATTACCAATGAGATTAATTTTCTTTTTTTTATTTTAAAAAAAGTAAAAACAATAAAACAGAGTTTCAGTTAGACTAGTAGGGCAATAACAATAATTAATACATCGTATATTGTCATCTACATAGAAGTTATAATTCAGTTCCATTGCATCTAATAAGTTTTCAACCGTACCATACACTTTAACCAGAGTAACTATGTCAAAAAAGAACCTGAAATTCTCATGAATGGACAGCTAGAATCCTGACCAGCAGTGTTCACATAGGGTACATTGGCTTACTTAGACCAAAAGACCTGTAATTCAGAAAGAAAAGCATCCATTTCCTTCTGCAAATGTGCAAGAAAGCTTGTTACCATGGTTTTGGTTTCCATGAGCAAATGTAGAAAATATCCCAGCCCAGAAACCACAGAGGTATGAGTGCATCCCATCATTTAACTGACCTAAATGAAATTCAGACTTTCAATTACATGAAACCCAGGGTGTTTCTACTACATGAGCCAAAAGCACACCTGTCTTGTTTAAAGCAAGTGAAGATTGCTGTGTACTGTGTATTTGACATCCATTAAGAAACATATAGTTTCTAACACGGGTATGGTTACCTTTAATAGCCAGCCTTCTATATTATTTGAAAATAACAAGAAAATACAATAGGTAGGCCATGCATGATGGACAAGTTGCTAATTTCAGGGGCAATTTTTATTTTAGTGATTTCATTTACATGGTTAACTCCATTCATTTTGAACTAAGACATTTTTATGAACTTTCAAAGAAAAGCTATTTTCATTTTCTTCAGATTGCAATGATGTGTTCCTGATATAATATAGTTCAATGATGTGTATATTTGAGTATATTGAGTTAAAATTCTATTCACACATAAAGCATAGTGAAGGCATGCTTTCTAAAATGGAATGCCGTGAATCACTGCCCAAGTCTTCTGAAGTGTAGCGTACAAAAATTGTAGTGAATCCATCATGGTGATGTTAAATGCTCTCACTAAGCATGTTTGCATTTTTAAATCATTTTTAAGGAATCACTCTGAAATCTTACAACTAAGTTTAGTAAAATAAAGTGTGATTTCCAAGACATTTACTATTTTGAATCTATCATTCACAGAAATCCCATCGTTAATTAAACTAGAAAATAGAATGAGACTGATTTTTAAGGACCTGGTTAACTGTTCACAAAATGTCAATGTTGGATAGCTTTACTAGACAAAACAAAGAAAAACCTCAAATTGTTATTTCTCTTTAGTTATCCATTGATGGGAAATTCATAAATTTATTGTGTAAGTACAGTAAAATATGTCTTTCATACTAATATTTAACATAGTATTAATATTAATTAATATCAACCTCAATGAGAGCTTTATGCAAATTTCAAGCATGAGTAAGTTCTGCTTCATACATAAAGTTTTTGTGATTGAAAAAATACAAATAAACATAAATTTTAAAAATCAATTTTCCATGAATTAATTTCCTTTTCAGTAGTACTCACTAGGGATAGACTTATCAATGCAAGAAGGGAATCACATGAAATGCTGTATAGTCATTATAAGTTTATTTAAAGATGCTGTATTATTTCTGAAATTAAAATTCAATATTGGCTGCTGGCTTGACATTTGGAAAACTCAGAAAGCTTTTAAATTGCCGAGCCCCCAGTTCTGCTCCTCAGTATCTCCCATGAGTCAGATCCTTTGGACAAACAGTGCTTCTTATCACAGGGACCAGGCTTATCTCCTGCTCACCCCAGAGTAGTGGGCTTATGTTCTCTGCCAGCCAGTAAAAATGTTTAAGTAAGACTGCAGCAATCAAAATCATGGTTTCATTTTTTATTATATTATAAATCTTGTCTTCCACAGCCTGAATTTTTTCACTTGGTTTCAGAGTCCAAACCCTGAGTTCAAACATGGCACACACGGTCCTCCTCTCCAGGCTGAGAGTGGCTAATAACCTGCTATCTTACCTGTCTGACATTGGTGTTACATACTCCTTCATCCTCTACTGCTTGTGAGAGAGTCTTTTGTTTTTTTACCCATGGGGTGAATAACATGCTTTCAGAACAAAGAATCAAATTTTAAATTGTAAGTATCATTCAAACCATGAGGCTGCTTCTAGACACATAATTTAAAAACAAAACAAAACACTACCACAATTGTTTCTCAGATTGAATTCACTCTTATTGTCTGTGTAAATCACAATTCAGAATTTTGTAGTTTTCAGGATCTTTAAGCCTTCTCACTGCACTCACACTCCACAGCACTGCTAATTTACAGTGTCTACTCCACCAATTATAGAGTTGGATTGAAATCTATGTCTTTCAGTCTCCACAAGTAAAATATTCTTGTTCTGATTGGGTTATTACGTGCTTTATATGCAGTGAGATGTATACGAATGTGTGCATTGCATATCATAGCAGACTAATGGTGTGGCAGCCTCAGATGATTGCTACATTGCTTCTGTAAGGCTGAAAATACTCAGGTGCACGTTTGCCTTCAATTATATTATTTTCTTTGCATTTTCCTGAACAAGTGATTTTTTTTTCTTCCAAAAAGTGCAATACTACTTGGAGATTAGGTAATGCGATAAAACTTTGTAAGAAAAATTTCTTTACTGGATAAGGTTAGCAAACTAATGCTGTCATAGATTGTATTTCACTACCTTTAGTATATGCTTGTAGCGTGATTTTGAGAAAAGATCACTTTAGAGTAGTAAAGAATAAATCGCTGTATTCTTTCTCCAAAATCCTTTTCAAAATAGATTTGACATTTGAGTGATTACATCTCTAATGGAGACTGTGATAGAATATGTGAGATTAAAAACTCAGCAGCTTCATCCATAAGGCACTGAACAAAGGGGGTCAACAGAAACACGGAGACTCTGAAACCAAACCCAGATAACTAATCAACTTAACTCTGCCCTCAATACAGAGAGGTGAGGCTCTGCGCCTTCCACAGTCTTTGTTGTTCAGGTTTCAAACCCTATAGTTTTTCCTCCTGTAAAGAGCCTATCAATTTCTTCAGGAACTTTGAGCCTAAAATCAGTAACATCTGAATGTAGCAAGAAAATCCTGTAGAAATGAAAGTGGTTCTTCCCTGTTATATTTCTCCAAGAACTGTTAGAGGGAAATGTGTGAGGGGTAGTGACTAATTGTTTAATTTAGGCCATGAAAGAATGAAATTATGAAATAGTAAGCACTCATATAGTGTTTCATTAAAATTTGATTGCACATGGGCTTATTCCCATGTACTATTTGGAATTATTTGCATTCAAATTAATAATAAGAGTGTATCGCATGTTGTTAAGGAAGACACTATAAATCAATTTTCCGCTAAAAAAACAATTAAAAGGATTGTACCTTTTCTAAAGTGTAGCTAATTAGCTATCACCCATAGAAATATTATAAGTAGAAACTTTAGCCAAGGAGTTTATATACACAACAAACCTATTTTCCACAAAATAGTAAATGCTATTGCAATCTGCTCATTACACTTACAATTCAGCTACTTTAATGCTTATTTCAGTATTTTGTTGCCAAAATACTGATAAAGTAAAGCTGTAATTATTTGTATTCATGCCTTCCCCCTGCTACCACATGAGTTTTCTTTTAAAACAACACCTGAAGCATGAATGGAAATTACTCTCACTCTTGTCTTCCATTAGGAGCCCTTAACCAAATGTGGATATGAGCCCTCATTCTTATCCCCACAAGCAAGATTCTTTCTCTTGCATTATAGCAGTATTTTTAAATGAAGGACATGCCTCAGAGTCATGGGTAAAAGTTATTAGTTTGTTCATTTATATGTTTTAGGTGCACAAGAGCTAAATCAGACCTAACAATCCAGTATGTTGGTTGGACTGTGGCCTAGCATGTGTACTTTTCAACCATCTGCGGGTGAGTAGCCATGCCCTAGAGAGCAGAAATAATGATATGCTCTTTTGGGCAGCTGGCGTTTTCCAGCTGTGGTAGTTTCTGTTGCTGCTTGCTTTTCTACCTGAGCATCCCTTAATAACAGGTATGGCAGCCCCACTGTCTTTAAAAGTAGGCACCGATGCCAGCATCCTAGAGCTAGGGTCTTTATTGATGCTGTTGCTCTCATCACACCATTAATTCTGGCCTGAGGCTACAAAAGGAGTCCTTTCTACAGGGAGATAATTTTGAAAACCAAAATGTTGCCAAATTCTAAATCATAATTTAAAGACCAAAATCATTGAGTAAAACTCCCCATCACATTTCTATTAGCTGCTTGTTTGCACTGTTTATTTTCACTGGGCTCATGCACTGGGTCTTCATAAGGAAACAGGAAAGGAGGCATGCTCAAGCAATAGTACAATGAACAAGTGAATGCTGAAGCCAGGAGCTATGAGAAGAATCATCAGTGCAGGCATGTGGCCAGAGGTTGCCCTCCAAACGTAGTAAATGCAGAAGAGACTAAAAAAAAAAATACAATAGGTAAAATCAAAAGATGGAATTGAATAGTAGTAGCATTTACCATAAAGGATGTTTTTCATCTGTGATAGCCTATTAAATAGTGTTTCCAAAGCTGGAGAATTTTTCATGAGTCTTGTCTCTCAGAATTAGAAACCAGAAATTGGATCTTCAAACTCCTCAACAAATGAAGTGGAAGGGGAGGTACACTTTGTCATTCAGACACATAAAATGTTGGTGTATAGTAGGCATCTGGCAACAGGAACCTTGTGCAGGAACTCCTATATTGTTAATACAGTTGGTTGCAGAGGATTTGAATACTATCAGGAGTTTTGTGATTGCTTTAATGAGACAGGAGTGGCACATGCTTTGCCACAGGTTTTGGTGTGAGAAAGGTGAACATTTTTCACTTTGGGGTTGATAGTCAGAAGGGCAACATGAGAAGTTTCCTTCACAGTCAAGTTCCTGGGTGGGACTCAGAGTAGAGTTTCTGGAGAAAGAGACTGAAGTTTTTCCTTAAATACTTTCTATGTATTGAGTGTTTCCTAATTCTTTAACAAACTCCATCTTTTTTAAACTAAGGTGACAAAGCACACTTAAGTGGGATATAAGAAATTTCAAGAAACATACATTCAATTAAATGGGTGTCTATGTGATCAGGTTGGCACCGATGAGGTACATCAGGCCCAGGGGAAACCAGTGAGCAACAAAAAAGAACCTATCAAGTGTGGAGATACAGGGCTCATGCACAGAACACAAAATCTGGGATGCTACCTAGTTCCCAAACCCTATACATGGGATAAATCAGAAAAGTGCCATTTTCAATTCATTTATATCTTGCACCAAAACTAGCATTTTTTAAAAAAAAAGTATTATACATTTTTACTTTATTCACAGGTATACAAGTGTCTATCCCATATTGTTCATAAAAAATATGACCTAAGAAGGTAGACATCTTAAGTAATTTTATTATAGTTGCTAGTACTTTCTGTTTACACAAAATATTCTGAGATTAACTGCTTATTGAATGTGTTGAAATAGAAAATTCATTCATGATATACAGAATTATACTTAACGTATGTTGAAGAAAAGCCCTCTAATATGGATAAAAATCTAAAATCTACTGTGATACTTCTAATAAGGCATATTGCTGTGAAACTCTATTGAATATAATGCAGTTTGAGCATAATGAACTTGAGTGCATTATCTTACTTTAGTCTTTTTTTATTTTATTCTCATGATGTTGAACATTTTTTCGTGTATGTATTTGCTGTTTCCACATATTCATCTGAGAAGTGTGTATTCATTTCAGATGCCCATTTTTTGACTGGATTTTTAAATTTTGGGGGGTCTGTTTTTTTTCAATTCTGTGTCTGGTCTTGTCTGAGGAAAAACTGGCTAAAAATTTTTCCCCATTCTGTGGGTTATGTTTTCACTCTGCTGGTGATTTCTTTTGCTGTCCAAAACCTTGTTAATATGATGATATTCCAATTGTTGATTATTCGTGGTATTTCCCATACAGTCTAGGTTTTGTTCAAGAAGTCTTTGTCTCTACCTTTAAGAGTTCTACCTATTCTATCTTCCAGCAAATTTAGTGTTTCTGTTTTAATGTTTAGATCTTTGATCCACTTTTATTTTAATTTAGTACATGATGAGAGACATGCGTCCAGTTATAGTCTTTGGCATGTGGAAAGTCAGTTTTTCAAGCACTGTTTATAAAAGAGGATATCTTTCTTCCAGTGAAGATATTTATCCCCCTTGTCAAACACAAGGTGGCTGAGTGTGTTTGGAGTCATTTCTGCATCTCCTAATCTGTTCCACTGGCTCTTTTTTTTTTTTTTTTTTTGCTTTTTTTTTTTTGCTTTATTTTGTTTTTGTCAGTACCACGCTGTTTTTATCAAGCAGTTCTGTTGTATAATTTCAAGTCAGGGATTGTGATGCCCCATGACTTGCCTTTGTTGTCCAGAATTGCTATTCTAGGTCTCATTTTGTTCCAAATGAATTTCAGGAATGTTTTGTTTAGTTCTGTGAGGAATGCTGACAGTATTTTGATTGGAATTGCATTAAATCTGTATAACAATTTTGATTTGAGAGTATGGCCAATTTTACTATGTTGGTTCTTCCTACCCAAGAGCAAGAGATATCTTTCCATTTTCTGATGGCTTCTTTGATATCCTTTTTCAGAGTACTATAGTTTTCACTGTAGAAATCTTTTACTACCTTTGTTAGATTGATTTCTAAGTGTTTCTTTTTTGTTTTTCTTTTTTACTAACTGTTACTTGTGTACAGGAATGCTATTGATTTTTGAGTATTGACTTTGTCTCTACCTATATGACTGAATTTGATTATTAAATATAAAAGTGTTTTGGTGAAGTTTTGGGGGGTCTTCTAGGTAGAATATCCTATCCTCCACAAATAATGATAGCTTAAATTCTTCCTTTCCTATCTTTATTCTTTTTATTTGTTTCCCTTGTCTAATTGCTCTGGGTAATGTTATCAGAAATATATTAAACAGGAATGGTGGTACTGGGCTTCCTTGTCTTGTTTCTGATTTTAGAGGGAAAGCTTTCAGTTTTGGGTCCTTTTTTATTATGTTCTCTGTTGGTTTGTCATAGAGAGCTTTTATCAGATTAAGGTAAAAACCATCTATTTCAATTTTCTCTAGGGATTTTATCATGAATGGAAGTTGGACTTTGCCAAATGCCTTTTCTGTATCTATTGAGATAACCAGGTGATTTTTATCCTTGACTCTGTTAATATGATGCATTATATTTATTGATTTGCATATGTTGAAGCATCCCTTGGGTGAATCCTACTTGGTAATGGTGTATAATCTTCTTCATGATTTGCCATATTCTGTTTGTTGGTATCTTACTGAGGATTACTTTTTGAGTCTATGTTCATTGTAGAGATTGGCTTGCAGTTCTGTTTTATTGGTTGGATCCTTCTCTGGTTTTGGTATCAGGATAATTTTTTCTTCCAGAAATGACTTTAAGAGTATTGCTACCCTTTCAATTTCATTAAATTTCTTATAGAATTTAGCTCAGGTTGAATTTCTCTTTGTTGGTAAATTTTCAATTTCATTGACATTGAGTTATTTAGAATTTTTATATCTTATTGATTCTACTTTGGTAATTCATATGTCAACTTTATCAAAAAAGAAAAGAAGACTCAAATTCATGCAATTAAGAATAAAGATGGTGAAATCACAATGGATACAGGGGGAGTCCAGAAGATCATCAATACCTATTTTGAGAAACTTTAATAAGATGGAAAACACAGAAGAAATGGACAGATTCCTAGATATATATAAATTGTCAAGCCGGTTTTTGTTAGGATAATATAAATTCAGTGTTGGACCAATGGAGATTCAGATGGGATGACTATCTCAAATGCCTTGCTTGCATGAGAAAGAAGTAATGTAGGAATTCCATATCTAAAGAGCCTAGTCATTTGTCCTTGTGACTGCTCTGAGTCTGCTCATGGGGTCACACTCACTCTGCAGAGCATTTTTCCTCTTCCTTCCATAGATGTGAAGTCACACTACCCTTTTATGCATGTCATGTCCAACTCTTTGCTCAAGACACCAAGACTCTGAAAACAATGTTTTTGGGTTGCCACAGCCAGTATCACTGAGTCAGTAAGAATGGAGCTATTAGAGATGCTTGTATAACACTCAGAGATACAGTGGCAAAATAAATACATTTTCTGTAATTAATTTAAATAAAAGAGTTCTGTGTAAGAAACAAAAGATTACTCAATTAAATTATGTGACAGTACATAGGATTGATTTATACTTTCAGTTGTGCAGGGAAGATGAAAAAATTATATACCCCCAAATTTTAAATTCTCATATTAAAATATAAAACTTGTACAAGCAGTATAAAAAAACCTCAATATTTTTGACCAAACATTTGTATGGCTATGAAGTAAAGCCAACATTTAATTCTGTAAATTGCTTGACATCAATATACTTTCTTAGGAGATCTCATAAAGGAAAGTTAGGCTATTATTGAGGAAGAATATAACAGCATTTCTATGGAATGGAAGAATGACATATGGGAAGATTATGATGACTTAAATTCCTCTGAATCCACAAATTTCATTGTTCTTCCATTGCTAACCTCTCTAACTGTATAAAAAGACTGTTTATGCTATGTTTTATGATCCTGTATAAACCTGCCTGAGATAGCTACCTGACAGGGAAAACTGAATTCTTCTCAATCCCCAATCACAGGATGTCACCTCACCAGACTCATAAAATCACAAGTCTGATATGAGAAAGAGAATATTAGAAAAAGAAAAATGTTTTCACATCACTACACACAATTGTAAGATTTTTCTATTATGTGTAGATCCCAATGCTCAGCTATAAAGAAGGACAAGTTTGAGACATTTGTAGGATAATGGATACACCTAGAAAATATAATATCAAGTTAAATAAATTTGACATCTCTTATGTGAGTAAGGCAAAATACAAACTAAGAGAAAAATAAAATACGGATAGACCAAAACAAGGGGATGGATCTCTTGCAAATGGGAAGGGGTCCAGGAGACCAAGGACAAGTGGAGAGGGGTAGGGAATGGGGATATAAGTAGAATGAAATAGGTAGAACCATGCACAAAGTCCTAATAACTTCACTTAGATTGAATGTGGATCGTATGTGCCATAAGCATGAACTAAGATTAACAATATCAACAATGCAAAGAGGGAAAGGAGAAATAGAGAAGGAGTAAGGGAGAGGAAGAAAAAGAGGTTAAAAAGAGAAGCTGTATGCTCCAACTCCCCAAGATGACTGTAAAATACATATACTGAAAACATGTAGTAATAAAATAAAATTTAAAAAATAAAGGAGAGACTGACACTTTAAAAAAAGGTTTTTTTAAAATTGTTTAGCTGTACAGGTTGAACTATATTTGGCAGTAGAATCTCAGGATATTAGATCCAAGAGGGGGAAATAGAGTTTCAAATGTGGTTGAGTTTATTGGTATGAAGGCAGCCTCCAGATTCTAAAGTCAATATGTTAACACAAAGATTTGTAAGCAGTGGATTGTAGTAGATATGTTACTGAAAACTAGACTCACTGATGACTTTCCTAAAGAAAATTTAGAGCCAAAAATTCCTTCATGTAGTTTGTAGAATTAGAAATATTCATGCAGATATGGTATGAGTAACTTTCTCTGCCAACTCAGATGTATAATGGCCTACATGCAGTCAGAAAAAACATTTTCATCAAAAAGACACTGAGAAATGTATCAAACCAGAAAACATCAATTTGTCAGAAAAGTACATCAGTGACTGTGCTATGAAAGCCAAGAAAGTGGAAGAATAATGGTATTTCTACTGAGAAGGACTCCTCAAAACTAGTAGTTGAATTTACTTCAGTAGCCAAGAGTGCTCCGTTACCATCACTGTAGTAAGCTACAATTCCCTTGGAAGTGCCTATTAGATCATGGATCTCTAGAACAAACACAGATAGTCAAACATTGAACTATTAAATTTTCCCATCATATAATAAAGCAAAACACAACAGACAATAATCTTTTGAAAATGGAAATATGACCACCAAAATAATCAGTTTTTAAGTTAATTTCCTGATGTACATCAATTTTCCTAATAACAACACAGTAAACTAGAACTTGCTGCTTCTCTGACACAGAAAGAACTTGGAGTCACTCTTATCTTTCCAGGAGAAAAGCTCCACAACCTAGAAATCAATGACTTCCTAGACTTGACAGAAGATTGAGGTCACAGGGCAAACAGCCACTATGAAGTATGGAAAGTCAGGGAAATAGATGCTATTACAGCCAAAATCAGTTTACTGCTTACTTGGATCAGTGCCTGCTAGGTTTATAACTGATAGAAATAATTAAAAAGTCTTTTTTTAATTTTTATTTTAAAGAAAATAGGACAAAACAAAACAGAACAGAATGAAAAAAGCAAAAGAAAACAGTATAGAGTCAAACATAATATAGCATTTCAAAGGAGAACACTGCAAGCTATACAGGTTTTCAAAACATCTTTTTAAAAATGTAATTTTGATGAATTGCTGCAGGCTGATATAGATTAACTTGACAGTAAAAAATCTCATGGGTACACTCTTCATTGAGGCCTCATTATATCCATGCATTTTCCTCCTCAGAGGCCCACCATATTCTCATGGTGATAATTCCCTGGACAGGGGAAAGCAGTCATTTTGAAAATGCTCAGCACATTCTTCATAGCAAAGGGCACCTCTTCAAATGAAGACTTTACCAACCTTCATCTAACATGAGGAGAGGGCATTTGCCAATTCCATCCAAATCTCTGAGCTTTCCCCACTTAAGAGAAAAACAGTACAGAAACACAATCAGAGACTCAAACATAAAAAGAAAGAAGATTTACTCAAAAGATTATGAGAAACTGATTTAGCACTCACCACCTCGGATTCGTACTTCACCATCATATCAATTAGGCTCAAATGTAACAGCTGAAAGAATTCCCAGATATGCCTACTTAAAAATCAGTTTTGAGAAAACCCCAAAATAATAGAGGAGAAAAATTAGAGCAATTTAAAACCTCTGGCATTCATATATATAAGAACATAAAATAGTGTTCACCTCATAGTTAGATTTACATAAATTTCACAATAAAGGGCTCATTAACTAGTTTTTTCAGATACATGATCATATGTACAGCATGCATCAAAAATTATGTCATGGTAAAAAGTAGAAAAAACATATGAGCGATAAATCAAGCACATCATAGCAAAGTAAAAATATGATAAACCTTTTAAAATTATCAGACACACAATTTAAATATGTTAAGGTCAAAAGAAAGGAATATATGATGTTGAGGGCTGCATAATAATGTAAGACACAGAAAGAAATTCTATGTAACTCAAGAGAAAATGCTAGAGATCAAGAAAAATGGGCTAACAGAAAAAATCATTTTAATGGACTCACTGGGATATTAAAATTAAGTAAATAAGTAAGCTGCGAACTTGAAGGTATGGCAATGTGAACTTCACAAACTGAAATACAAACGGAAATAAGGAGGGAAACATGACAGACTATTGAGAAATTTTGAGATATTTTCAAGATATGGAAAACACACATTCACTGTTGTATAACCAGAAAAAAGAAGAAGGATAAATATTCAAAAGAAAAATGAAATAACAGTCTTCCAACATTGAAAACAGACATCAAATCTTGGATGCAGGAAGCTCAGAGAACACAAATCAGAAAAAACAAAAAGCAGAAAAAACACAAAATAACAATCTTTAAAGAGGTTCATTTGAGGATGGGTAAAGTGGGGAGCAGAGTGGTTACTCTATAGAAAGAAGGATAAAAATTATATCATACTTTCCTCAGGAACCAAGAAAGTAAGGTGACACTAAAATTAAATAGTTAAAGAATGTGGAAAAATTTCAGAGATGATGGTGCACTAAATAGTGCCAAAGAGAATGCTTGCATAAGAAGATATAAAAATTCTTGAAATGTATACTAAAAACAATAAAGACTTAATGAGGTAAAACCTGAACATCCATGCCCACTATTAGTTTCAGAGATGTTAGCATCTCTCTATCAGCAATAGAAACGTCTAACAGGGAGAAAATAAGTAAGTATACAGTTGCATTGAATGGAATGATAGTTGCATCAGACAGAACCATCAATCAAACTGAGCTAATTGACATTTATAGGATACTTCATCCACAACAGTAGAAGACATATTCTTTTCAAACTCACATGAACTTTAATTCTGGGTCATGAAAGAGCCAAACTAATTTCAAACATAACATAAAAAGTATGTACTCAGACTATAGTAGATTAAACTAGAAATAAATATCAAAAAGATAGACAGGATATTCCAAAGTATTAGACAGTGAAGAAAACACAACTCAATAAAACATGAACCAAAATGTAGACTTCAGCAAAACTAAAAATATTTTCAGAGAAATTTATAGTACTCAATTTACATACTAGAAAAGAAGAAGCATCTACAATTAATAATCTAATTTTGCACATTGGAATGCTAGAAAAAAAAAACTTAAGCCTAAAACAAGTGAAAAAAAAAGGAACACAGCTTTCTGTATTATATCTCTAGATTCGATCAAATGTAGGTTGAAAAATATTCTTAAAAATTTGTAACTGTATTTAGCACTTATAGACTTTTTTGTCATCATCCCCTAAATGACACAGCATAACTATTATTTTCACAGTATGTGCATTACATTAGACATTTTAAGTAATCTAGAAATGACAATGTATAGACTACAATCGCATAGACTGCAAATAGGCCACTTTATATAGAAGAAGTGCACCTGCAAGGGGTCTATAACTGATCCCCTACAGATGTTGAAGGGTATCTGTAATACTGACTAGAACAGGGGTCAATGAAATTTTAAAAATGGAAAATAAATAGGAGAAAACCCACATGAAATCAGAAGCAGATTATTTGAAAAGAGAAGTAAATTTTTTTTTTTTTTTTTTTTTGCAGCACCGAGGATTGAACTCACACCCTCACACTTGCCAGGCAGGTGCTTAGGCCATTGAGCTAAATCCCCAGCTTAAGAGAAGTAAAATTAACAAAGAAAAAAGAGCAAAAACAAATGTCACTCATATCAAAAATAAAAGAACACCATCATCACTAATGAAAATTCTTTGCTTGACCAAACTCTAATTAGAACTAGTACATTAGTTAAAATTAAAAGAATAAGGATTAATAAAGACAAGAAAAATTAAAAAAGATAATGTTAATAATTAAGAAATAAAACTGTCTTTGTTCACATACGACAATATTATCTATAGAAAATATTTCAAGGAATGGAAAAATATTCACTTGGAATTCATAATTATATATACAATGAATTCACAAAGTATAATGTAAAATCAGTATAAAGTAAAATACTTTTGTTAATACACTAGTAATGAAGAGTTGGAATTCAAAATTAAAGATAAAATACCATTTTGAAATAGTTGAGTATAAATACATATATGCACAAATATGCATATATATATGTGTGTGTGTCTAGAATTTCTATGCAGAAAACTACAAAACTGATTGAAAAAGTTAAAGATATAAATAAATGAAAAACTATTCAAGTTCACAGATCAAAAGGCTTAATGTTATTAAGATGTCAGTTCTTCCCAAAATGACCTATGTCTTCAATGCAGTCCTAATCAGTGTATAAGCAAACTGTTTTGTGGATATCAATAAACAATTTCTAAATTATGTATGGAAATGCACATGGTTTAGAATAACTAGTGTAGTATTAAAGAAGAGCAATGTTGGAGGACTGAAATCATCTAAATGAAGACTAGTTACAAAACTATAGAAAATAAGACATTGGCATTTTAATCCAACAACTGCCACCTTAATCAAGGTAGCATATCTTGGGGAAAGAATAACACGGCCTTCAGGGAAATGGAATAAGTAGTCCTGAAATAAACCTATAGAAATACTATGTTGTTAACCAATCAAGATTCAAAGGCAATTAAAGAAACAAAGAATTATTTTTTTAATGAATGTACTGGAACAATTACATGTGTATGTGACAAAATATCTGAATGCAAACTGCTACCAAAATTGTAAAAAGAATCTAAAGACTAAACAATAAAGAAATTCCAGGAACAAAAACCTTATGAACCAAGATATACAGATTGAAAATACGCAAACAGAAAGATACTTGATTATTGTATATCTTTAGAAAATGGCAAATTAAAACATTGATTGACACTACCTACCTGGTGGCATAGCTAAAATTTCAGAACAACACAAAACAAAAACTCCTGGAAGTGCCAAAGTCTGGTAAAGACGTGGAGCACTAATAAGGAACATTCCTTGCTGGTGGGGATGCACAATACTACAGCCCCTTTGAAAAAATTTGAGAGTTTCAACCAAGCAAATCAGAGTTTCAACATAAAATCCAGAAATCTCCCTCGTTGGTATTTACTCAAATATGTTGAAAATTTATGTCCTCGTAAAAACCTACCTATGAATTTTATAAATTCACAGTTCATAATTTTGTTGTAACTGCCAAGAATTGGAAGCAAGATCCTTTTCAGTTGGGAAATGACTCAACAAACAGTTGTATACCTAAAGAATTATTATTCAGAGATAAAAATAAATGCAAAACCAGCCATGAAAACACATGGAAGAACTTTTAAAAAATATTTTTGAATGAAAGAAAGAAGTCTGAAAAGGCACCTTCTATTATATGCCAAATAAATGGCATCATGAAAAAGGTAAAGCTACATAAACAAAGAAATATCACTGATTCCCAGGGTTTCAGCAGAAAGTTGGTGCAAAGTAAGTGAAACATAAGGGGTTTATAGACAAGAGAAACTATTTTTGGATGATGCTGTAATGGTGAGAACATTACATTAGTAATTTTTCAAAACTTATGTAACTGTACAACATGAAAACTGTGCACTTTACTTAATAATAATCTATCAATATTGGTTTATAATTGTAAAAAATGTACCACACTCATGTGTTCAGGGGCGGTATACAGACACATGGGAACACTGTGCTGCTCAATTTTTCTAGAAACCTAAAACTTTACTAAAAACTTAAGTCCCTTATTTTTAAAAAAGGAAACAAATGAACTATCCAACCATAAAAAGAATGGAGAAACTTTGTTTTTAAATAAAATAAGTGAGTTTAAAAAGTCTACATAGTGTTTGATTTCAGTTGTATTATTTCTTTTAAAAATCTAGGCTAGGAGCCTGGTATATGGCTCAGCGGTATAAGCACCTGCCTAGCAAGCGCAAGTGAATTAGATTCCTGGTACCAAAAAAAAAAAAAAATCAAAGCTGTAGGTATAGTGAAAAGTGTTTATGGTTGCCTGGGTTGAGGGGAGATGGTGGTAAAAAGTGGATAAGCAAAGAATGAGGGAGCTCCCAGGCACTGAAACTGTTCTCTCCAATATGGTAATGGCAAAATATGACATTGTACATTGTCAAACATGCAGAAATTTATAACACCGAGAGCAAACTTTAATATATGCAAATGAAAAGAATCATTTAGTTCAGGAAATCCCAGCAAAGAATTCAGACTATGACCAGTGAACTTAACTGTGTTACAAATGTGTGAAAGAATCTCTCTGAAGGAAGTGAAAGAAAAGGTGCTGACCGAAGTTATTTTGGAAATGAATTGAGTCTGTAGGTCTAATCGGAAAAAAAAGAAATGCACTTAAGCACTTTAGTTGATAGTTGCCAAACGGGATGTGGTTTACAAATTTCAGTGCTATTATACATGCATTCTGGAACTGAGCAAGGAAGTAAATCGAGTAGCAGCAGGCTTTCTCACTTTTGGGATACGTGTTTACCGATAAGCAAGAGCAGGAGACTAAAATAACCCATGGGGTTATTTATTAATATTGGAGATGTCAATATCGACACATATGTGTAGCTTAATATAGATGCAGATGTTTATATGTAGATATTTACAAATATGTTATGCGGCTTATATCTAGATTGCTCCCAAAGCTTCAGGTGCTTATAGGTGGGGCTTTGGGGAATGGCTGGTCGTAAGCGTACGATGCTAGAGCATGTGTGTAATCCTCCACTAGTCCACTGATGATTGGTTTAACATAGTTCTAGGTGTGGATAACGGACTTACTGAGGAAGGAAGGCCCACCCTGGCTGTGGGTAATACTAACAAATTGGCCTGCAGCCTGGATGGACTAAAGGGAAAGAAGAAGGAAGGCTCAGTGTTTCTTGGCTGCCATACCATAAACTATTTCTTGTGTGCCACGTCACTCTGCCATGTGGTTCTGCTTTGGCGCCAGGCAACTATGAACTGAAACTTCTACCAACTATGAGCTAAAATAATTCTTTTGCCCTTGAACTTGTGGTTGCCAGGTATTTTGTTACAGCAACAAGAAAGTAACTGAGATACATACATACATCTGTATTAGTGCACACACATATTTAATTCTCTGCTCAGGCATCTGAGAATGCCTAAGAAAAATAATAACTCTTAGAGTCAGGGTGTAGGTTGATGGTAAAGTGCATACCAAGTATGCACAAGTCCCTGGGTCCAATTCCTAATGACTCCCATCAAACACACACACATACACACACACACAGACAAAATACGATGTCCCTCTGATGACAATGTGCACACCATGATGAAAGCCAGGTGAATAAACTGTATTTCATGAGATATTCCCTAGTGTTTCTCTTGAGAGTTTATATTATGAAGTCAATACTGATTCATGTAAATACCTTAAATCTGACAGTATTCCATACAAATGAATATCTTATTTCAAAGAGTAAACTTTGAATCATGAAATACGGTACCAAAAGTATAGCATACATCAAGATTAATAATTTGATTTCCAACAGGGCAATATGCTCAACATTTATGTGCCAAGTACTGTGCTACCCACGCTGAAAAATGAGTATGAAACACAACCAGGTTTTCCCATCACCTGATCTAAAGTAAGTAAAAGAGAAAAGAATATACATATATAAAATCAATACAATAGAGTGATAAATTAAGTATATTAATAGACATACAGCAAAAAATAGGACACAAATTTCTGTAAGAAAATTTATTGGGAGATCATCTTAATAATAGTTTTTGATCTGGTATTTGCTCTAGCATTTAAGAATCAGTAATATGAAGCTCGCAATTTTATTTTTCATCTCAAATGTGATTACATGGTTAAATTTTGCTACATCTTCTATTAAAACACTTCTTTATTAGAACTAATTAATGGATTGAATTGTTTTTTCACCTAAGAGGTGATTAATTTTGTAGCAGTAATCAATGCTGGTATAAAAAGCCCTTTTCCAATGTTACTAATTTTAAACATACATGCATATAGAAATTCTTGTTGGCCTCAGGATCAGCTGTGTGCCTCTTTCTACCTAGGTCATCTTGAATGATTTCTGCTGCTCTGTCTTAGATAGCCGTGTTCAGTTAGTACATGGCTTTTGGCTGAGTGACTTAGGAAGCCTTCTGTCCAAGGCATTGCAATTCTCCTCCACCCTGTCTCTCATGCAGATCAGGTGGTTAGCTTCGTGTTTTTTTCACCTGATGTTCTTAGGAGTCCAGGGACAGGTAGAAACTAGCATCACTGTGGGAGTACTTTTTTATATCTCTGCTTGCATCACATTTGCTATGTGACTAACTTATTGGTCAAAGAAAGTCCTGAGTATAGGTCAGAATGCAAAGTGTGGAAAAATAAACTTCATCTCTAGATGGGAAAATGCCATATTGCAAAGGAGTGTGAACATAGAGGGAGAAATTTATGCTATTTTTATAGCGTTATCATTAACACTGAAAATAATTACTGAGGGCTAGGTATTTAGCTCAGTGGCACAAGTGCCTGCCTGGCAAGCATAAGGTCATGAGTTCAATCCCCAGTACAAAACAAACAAACAAACAAACAAACAATGAAAATAATTGCTGAATAAAACACTGGAAATTACTGCATTTATTTAGGGTTCTAGTCTTACAGATATGAAAAAAGAAGAATAGAAGTACTGAAATTAAAGGCAAACATAACTGCTTAGAAACAAATAATTCTTTCTATCACTTATGTTTTATACACCCTTCTTTATGTATCTATTGATAATCAAGTTTATGAACTATAATAGGATATATGCCTTCTAACTTATTTACTCAATGCACAACCCTATGTTAAATGAATTATAATTTTATAAATGAAAAAATCAAACTTATAAACAGAATGTTAAAATGTATCAACTTACAGAAGCTGATAAAATAATGTAATACAACTGGGAATCAATTTTGGATCCATTTGAATCACAAAAATCACTGTTCTTTCCCTTATACAGTCAGACTGTATTCTTGTCCTCTATATCTGCAACTTTAAGTAGCCACGAGTGGAAAATATGTTTTCTTAAAATTCGCATTTGTATAGAGGCTTTTCTACTTATCATTCGTCCCTAGACAATACCATATAACAACTATTTCCATACCATCTACATTATGCTAAATATTGGAAGTAATAGAGAGATGATTTAATGTGTATGAAAGTGCATAGGCTATATGCAAGTGCTGTTCTGTTTTATATAAAGAGTTTTAGCATCTATGAATTTTACCACCTGCAGGTCTCCTATAACAACCCTCAGTGGAGACCCAGGAAACCTGTGCTGAGGATCATTTGTGTGCAATGTCTTTAAGCAACTTTCAACGATATTATCTTTGACATCTTCATTCCCAGATATTAGAAAAATGTGAGACATTAGTAACTATAGAAAAAAACAAAGCAGCCGTTAAAGTTGATCAACTAAAATAACAGTCCAACAAGTGAATATGTACAATATAATGCAACATGATCAACATTATAATGAGGTAAAATGTACCGTAATTGTACTTTATTCCAACAAAGTGAAAGAAAGTAGTACAGGAATTAATATTGGCAGCAATGTGTCCCAGGCAGACAGAGGGATGCATGGCTTCAAATTAGAGCTGTTAGACTTTCAAAGAAAGAGAATAATTTTTTTTATTTTATTTTAAAGAGAATAAAACATAACAAACCAGAGTAGAACAAAACAAAGCAGATCAGAACAGAACAATGCAAGCAATACAGGACTTCAAAACAAGACAACAGGAAATCAATGGCTACCATCTTGTCTCTTGTTTTCTTTGAAATAGTCATTCATGCTTTCACATGCAATAAACTCAAACAAAACAGAATAGTATAACACCAATCAAAACAAAAAATGAAAACACCACAGGGCTTCAAACTAGACAGTAAGGAATCACCCATGGCTACCATAATGTGTTTTGCTCTCTTCAAGATAGCTGTTCATACCTTCCCATATACTGCAATCTAATAATAGAGAATCAACTAAAACTGATCAAATCAAAGAATAGAATCATTATTGTATTTCAAAACATAGTGATGATAAATCATCAATGGATACCATAATGTCTCATCTCCTTTACAGTAGCTGTTCATACCATCACCTTTAATAAAATCAGTTCTTGTAAACTCTTTAGGAGTAGTTTAGGCCTCTATCAGCCTATACCCATTCATCTGTCCTTTCTGTGTTAGGCAGAATTACAAAACCAAACACAAGAAAAACAAGAAAAAAGAAAAAAGAAGGCAATAAATAATAGTCACAGAGACTCCAAAACAATAACAATATAGGCTTTCAAAACAAGGTGTAGGACAGTAAAAAGGTTGTTATTTTGTATCGCTTTCTTCAAAGGAGTTACTCAGATTACCAGATAGAGGCACGCATAATTGATCTAGTCCTACCAACGTTAACTGTTTTGTTCCAAGAACTAATACACTTCGTGGTACAATTATCTTGAGTGCATTTATATCTTTTTTCTTTTCCCTTCCTTCTTTCCTCCTTTTTCCCAAGTTGTTTTTTCCTTTTGAGTAGTTTCTTACCCTTTCACAATATTTATTGAAGATTTTTGTATCTTATTTACTCAGAAAGAGAATAGAGAAAATTCAGAAATCCAAGTTGCACATATTCTAGGTTGGGTCATGTTACCTGATAGTAGGAAAAAGTGGAATAAAATGAAAGAGGTAATTTATTTAAAAACAAATCCATTTAGACATTTAAAAAAGGAATGTTGAACCAGAGATTATAAGATGGGTGATAGAACTTGATTAATTTAAGACTATTAAGGGATATGCTGCATGTCGAAAATATATTCAAATGCGGAAAAATATTTGAAGAATTTAATAAGTCAATAAATGATATGTATCAATGATACATATGTGTCAGGATTCCACAGAATGATCTGAGTAGAAAAAGAGGTTTCCGTTGCCATTAAACCAAAAGAGGTTTTTGTTAGTGACACTTCAAATAACTAGAGCAGAAGTTATTATCAAAGGATATTCTGAGGTACTCATTCTGCAGCATATATTATTTTAATGACTGTACATAGATTTTAATCATTTAATTTTTACAACTCTACCCTATGATTTTACAGAGAAGCAAATTTAAGGATAAATTTGAAACTTTAAAAAAAGTGATTGAGATATTATTTTGCCTCTTTTGTACTAAAAAATTTTCCTTTCTGAATAGAATAAAGTTCATTACTTTCGTGAAGAGTTAAAATGGGCTTAATTAAGGATTTTTAATAAAGCAATCAACAGGAATTATAAAACTGGAAAAATACTTGGATCTGCACATTATTTTTAATGGGTAGTGTCTCACTTTTTACTATATTTTAATAATAATATTTTGTTCACATACTCTATATTTCCACTCACAAGACTGGGAAATAGCTATGTTAATAAATTTTAATGTAATGAATGTAGTCTTTGTACTCTTTTATTATTGTAAATTCTAAAGTCTAACTGGTTTTCCTGTCATTTACCTTCTCTGACAGTAGATTCTAATGTGTATATTATATAATTAATGAAAAAGGGACAGAAAAAGCAAAGGGCAAAGATTGATCCTAGAAGCCAATTTAAGAGTAATATATGTCACAACCAGGAAATACAATAAAAGCAGCAGGATAGCAGACTCAATTGCCTCACAGATATGAATTTACTTTCAATGACAGAATCACAACTTGATAAGAGGAAAGAGAATACTTGGTCTAGTGGTTTTTAACCTGAAGTGATGTTATGCACAGTGAACATTTGTCAATGTCTGGAGATAATTCTGATTGTCATGACTAGGGATTCTCAGTGTACACTGCTATCTTGTGGGTAAAGTCCAGGGTATGATGCTGTTAAACATCGTATAATTCACAGAAGAGCCTCCCCAAAAGAATAGTCCTACTATAGAGCACAGGTTCTATTTGAAGACAATTTGAATACATGTTCAGTTCAGAATAAATAACTGGTTGCCAACAAAAACCATTCAGTCAAAAAATATGACTTCTTTTGAAAAGTAATCATATGTGCAATATACTACAAAAAAAGGGAAAAAATCATGAGAAACCAAAAAAAAAAAAACCTAAGTCATTTGGTGGTACATTAATATTAACAATATTTTCTGTTTATATAAAATTATTTATTTTGATAGTTCTATTTGTATCAAAAACTATTTAAATATTTTGTTTAATTAGAATTTTTTGAAATCTATTAAAACTGAAAGCGAGTTATCTAGCAAATATTTTAAAAATCATAATCTTTTCAATTGATACATTTGTTTTTAGTTAAATTTATCATCTCTGCTTTCTAAGATAGTGATAATAATTCAGCACATTTAAAGGATTTATTTCATCTACTATTTCACCTATTCTATCAAGGTTGCAGTTTGGATTCTTAAAGTCAAATAATCTATAATTACTGTTGTTGTGTAGAGCTGCTTTCCAATAAAGAAGTTTGAATCTATTTGCTGTCTCATGAAATGAAAAGCAAAATAAAAGCCCAGAAGAACAAGATTTATTTGTTTCCATTTACTGTACAATTTGTATTTATGTTCATAAGAAGGAATGTTTTTAATAAGAAGCCAAGGAGCTTTGAAGTTGGAAAGAAATAAGTTACGAGTTGTTTGAGTTTTCTTGCTAAACTGGGAGAAGTGAATATTTATCTCAGTAGTTGTCCATTCTTGACTCTTGCAAGACTCAAAACTATGTTTTAGAACCTTGAGAAAACTGAAATTAATTTTTAGATGGTTAAATATGACATGACATCTCTTTGGCAACTGCAATTATGCCTACTTCTCTCCTACCAAGATAAACAAAATCCAAAATTACAGATTTAAAGATGGAAGCTAAAATAAATTCCTGTAATGAAAGTCTGCATTATGTTCAATCTTCTTATTAAGTTTGGTTTTTTTAAAAATTGAGCAGCTTTGTTTAGCTCAGTAAAAAATCACTGTACTGTCAGGAGACAAGTGCTCCAATTTTAGCAATGCTTTTTATATAATTGTCCATATTACTTCTGCTTCTCAGTTTTCCCATTGGTAAAATCAGTAAAAGTGGGCTAACTTTTGCCTCTTTTTTACTCAATTCAATTGCAAAAGTAATCTAGGGATTGTACACATGTAAGCACTGAACTTCTGAGAGTAGAAAGGAAGTAACACTTCTGTTTTAGGGAACTTATTCTAGAAAATAAAACAAACCCCAGAGCTTTAGATCCTTTCCCATTAGTCTACACTTTCTACTGTAAAATTTCTTGCAGATCAAATGTTGAAAACATTAATTATCATTATTCGTAGTTTTGCTTTATATGAATCAAATTGAAAGTAAAATCTATTTTGACAAATGAACTACAAACATGCCAAATAAAAAAAGGTGCTTAACTTTTTTGAGGATTTTACTTATATCATTAAATAAAATTCCTTCCAATATCTTAACATCTTAGTTGAGTTGTAATGTAATTGTTTTACTGATTGTGTAGTGATGATAAAGTGAATCACAGCTCATTTATGACTCTACTTGTGGAATTAAAAAAAAAGCATTTGCAAGGGTAGTATCTCAATGTTATGATGTACATGAGGTTTTCTAATAACCTATCTGGTTACTTTAACCATCGAGTTTCTTTTGTTGTTTATAAGTAAAGTAGTAACAAAGCAGCTTTTTCCAAGGACAAATACTGCCTCAAGAAGAATTTAGCTATCATGGGTAGAGGTTTATGAACTATCTGTAAAATTTCCATTTCCAAAGGTACATTACACAAACCTCCAAGGTTACCTGCTCTCTAAGGCACATTAGTAAATATCTGCAAGGTTTCCATTTTCCTGACAGAAACAATTACAAATGCCATGCAAGAATAATTTCACACAGAGAGTTGAGGCAGCTATCTGAATTCTCACAGGTAACAGTTGCAAATGTTTATGCAAACATTAAGTAGCTTTTCACTTTTAACTTAAAAAAAAAACAGGTTAGTGATTTCAATACATTTTTTGTTGTCAGTGAAGTTCTAAAAGAGAACAAACATGTTAAAAAGGTAGAAGCAAGATTATATTCACTTTAAAACGATATGTTTCAAAACAAAATACTGCAGTCTGTTCTCACCAGGGAACTCTTGTATTCCCCATTTCCTTTCAGTAATGAAGAGAAGAGTTGCCATATGGCCATTTCAAATGTATAGAATTTGTGCTTCTATATATAAATAACAGCATATGGAAAGGGAATATTTCAATTGAGTACATATTACTAGAATACATAGAGAATTTATTTCTTTCAAAATGTGCACTATCTACCACATCCAATACACTTCTATCATTTAAGAATATTAAAGAAAATATTAGCACATTTCTATGCATAAATAATTGAAAAACTCAATAGTTCAAGTTTACTTTCAAAAATTTAGATCTTCAGTATTTTTTGTGAGTATATGTGTGTAGTACCAGGGACCAGTCCCAGATCCTTCACACTGAGTTTTTCCCAGTCCCACTCCCAACTGCACCCCCTTTTATTTTGAGCTCTAGTTGCCCAGGTTGGTTTTGAACTAACAGTCTTCCTATTTAAACATTTCAGAGTTAGTACTTCCTTTCAAAGATAAGTAAACATGAACATTATTTTATCTTATCTTTCCCAATATCCATTGAAATTATATTAAAAATAAAATACATTAATATAGAAATACAAAAAAGAATAGTTGAGGAAAAGGTTCAACAGATTATGGGAAAGTAAAGACATAGTGTCAGAATGAAGTGTGATTTGATGGAGCAAAGAAAACTTTAAAATATAGAAAGAAATGAGAATAATGAGAAAAGAGACCATTCACCCTACAGAAAACTAAAACAAACAAACAAAAATAAAATGACAACAAATAAAGCCCTCAATACCAGAAATGATGAACAGTAAAAAACCATGAAAATATGTTGAATTATTTGGATTCATAGGACAGTCAGCTTTTTCTAATGCTATCCATAGATGCTATATAA
>RJWT010008285.1:0-26508 GCA_004365215.1 Cuniculus paca | reverse complement strand
CCCTTTGCTTGGAGGAATATTTTTTGTAGAATTTTCTCCAGAGTTTTTGAAGGATTTTAGTCTTGACAGTTGATATATGTATAAAAAGCATTCTTTGGTGCCCTGTTAATTTAAATGTGTACAAGATTTGATGCCTACTGTATGTTCCCTCTTAAATATTTTCTGTTGAATCTTTAATAGGCATTTAGAGAAATAAGCCATTGGTTTCAAAAACTTCATCATGGTAATGAATGTCTACGTTCAGAAGTTGATATCATGTCCTATAATTTTGAACCTTAATTGGACTTGCATTGGTAAAAGAATTTATTGTTTTGAAGACTTATAGGATGAATATACTTTGAATAATGTGTCATGTAACCATGCCAAAACAACTTACATACAAGGCTGGAGGGCAAAGTGGTTTTAAAATAATTGACAGAAAGATAATTAAGTCTAGCTGTCACAAGGCATAAAATAAATGATGATTCTCTTGAAGCCCTCTGGTATTTCTATAGCTGAAAAAAAAAAGCTAACATAGTAAACATTAAGTGTAATAAATTATTTTCTAAACAATGTTTTCGAGAGTATCTAAGAGGAGATTTGTATTTTCTGTTTCCCCTTTTACATTTGAGTTTAGCTTAGCCAATGTCTTCTTGAGAACTGCAAGGAACTCATTTACCTCATGTTTAAGAGTTTACAATGTGTAGACACAAAGGTAAGTAGTGGTAGTCAGGTTCAAACATGGTAAAATTGTGATGATGTTGAAATTTACTTTGAAGGACCTACCTATTTCTTTGTACTTTTCTCCTTTCTGAATCTTTTTTTGCACATAACATGGCCTTCAACTAGTGTCAACCATTCTCAGCAAAACATAACTGCAGAGTGATTTCTTAAATTATAACTTTCCTTAGTTCAAACTGATGTACGTCCAGCCCTGGGAGTATTTGGACATATTTTCACAGTTACTTTGGTATTGGTAGCTTAAGGAAAACAATTTTCAGCACCTCAATAATTCATGTATACTATTTCCCAAGAATGATTTGTCTAAGACGGTGATGGCAAAACTTTTAGAGCTTTCAATGGTAACATGCCGTGGGTTTGCCAACACTGGTCTAAGGTGTCTGCAAATAGTATGTTGATCAGTTCTTTTCCACATTCATTATCTTCTTCCATGTCATCTATCCATGTCCTAAGATAGCGCATACTTCAAGTAATTGTACAAAAAACCTCAATAAAGGAACAATTTGAAATACTGATGTCTGGGAAATCTCCTTTGATCATGATAGTATAATCCCCAGTTCCACTCATACAATTAAGAAAAGTAGTTTCCAAGTCTGTAATTGGATTAAAAAGAATTTATGATACAAAGCATTCATTTGTTTTAATCATTATAAATTAACAATCATAATAATCAATGAAAGTGAATTTTTAGGAACATTGTAGGGCTAAGGGGTAGGAGAAAAATATATTACCTCTTGCACAGAAAATGGTAGGTGTTCAATAGTACTTTTAAATATAAATAATTAGAAGAGAATTTGGTGGAAGAAGTAAAATGAATGTATATGATTTTCAAATGTAAAAATACAACGTAAAATTGTTCAAGCGTTTATTTAAAATGAATGATTGTAACACATTACTATGTTATTTATATCCTATTAAATACATTTAAAACAGCGATCCAATTATTTTATAGCATTAATCCTTACAATATACTAGAAATTGCATATCAATGGCAATACTTGAGCAAAAATAGTTCAAACTTACTACTCAGTGCCTCAGGGCACTTCCTTTGAGGTTTACCTTTCCTGTGACCTCGTGGAATGAGTACAACCTAATTAGTATCACCTATGATAGTAATTATGTGTGAAATGTATCACATTTGCCTTGTACCAGTGTTTTACCCAAACCTTGAAATTTTTGCGTATTTTTATGTGGGTGGGATGTAGCAATTTGCTATGTGTTCAATTAGCCTACACCATCAGTTATCCTCTAATGCTGTGAAGTAATTCCTCAGAAAAGTCATTCACACTAATTTTTTCACTTTTAGGTGTGTATTTTTAAAGTATTAAATTAGTTTTAATTTTTAAGATGCAAATATCAACAGGTAGTTTTTTTTTTAGGGAAATAAGGTAGAAAGATATCCAGTGCTATGTTTTTCTATTTCTTTAATTCTCACGGGAACTCTGGGACTTCCACAGAAGAAACATGCTGAGAAATTATGAATAAAATTTTTAAACTTATTTTTAATTTCAGTAATTCTAACTGTGTCTATGCAATAGGAAAGGAATTGACCCAGCTCCAATAGAACTGGTGAGTATAAATTACTTCTTCAATACAGCCCAGGGTTTCATTTATTTAAGGATACAGTCAAGTAACTGATATAATGAAGAACATGGAAATAAACAGATTTTCTTCATGTCCTTGCAAGTTGTTTTTAGCTACATGTAAAAAGTAATAGAAGTCTTTAACTTTATTTACAATGATTAATTTTCTCTCTACTTCTTAATTTTTGGTCCTGAAAAACTTAACTAGAGTATCTTTAAATTCCATGTTTCTAGTACTTTTCTGCATATTTATTCTGGGATATATAAGAAATATAGAATGGATGACTTATAAAAAATAATCCAAAAGACTGAGAAACTTGATCAAAAGCAGCACACTTATAACTCTTTGTATTCCTAGTGCTTTGCTCAGTATCAACATCATACTAGGCAATCACTTTTCTAAATCAGCACCTTCACTCCAAGAACCAGTTTTAATATGCTGGTACATGAATGGCCCAAGTAAGTGATGAAAACCACAAGAATGGTTCATAATCTTGTCCCATTGTCCTATTTCAGTTTTGCAATACAGATCTACCCTAAGTTTAAAATTACAGCAAAGATAACTTAAAGTTTATTTTAAAGGAAGCACTTGATGTATACAGTTAAGCTACTTGATCTTATTTATCTGATAAATAATTTAGAGTACAGTACAACAATGCAAAGCAAGATTTTAATCTTTACCACTGTTTCTGGCACTACTTGAGAGAGGCTGTGTTTCCCAGAAAGCCTGAGGCAATTATATACATATAGATAGAGGCTCTATTTGTCTCGGGTCTGCTTATTTTTAGAAAAGAAAAACAGCATGTAATGTGATCAAATTTAAACACTGAACTAGTTGGAAGACAGAAGAAAGCATTACAGAATGTTTACACTCTACTGAGGAGAGAGATCCTGTTTGGAGTGTTAGATACTTTTTAAAATAAGATCTGTGTTTGTCAAAATATAATTTCATGAGTTCTGTGGTAAATTATAGTAGTTAATGGTTTGGGCCCCGATTTCAATCTGTAAGCAGTGTTCTCACAGCTGGAGAATCTGTTATGTCTTGCTTCTGGTTTGGAGTGTTTCATTTTATTTAAGAATAACATAAGTGCATAGCTGCGTCTTGGACACAGGTTTGATAAACTTGGTACACATAAATTCATAAAACTATAATCTGGACTTGCTAACTAGATGTGCTGAGTTCTGAGTTCTGTGGCACCCCTCCCTGTTCTCCCAAATGGCCATATGTGCGCAATCGCCTCCTAAAACCTTATGTTATCAATACACTATAAATCCTAAGCTTGATTTATCTTATCTTTAAGCAAAACACCACTGCATCTGTTGTGCATAATAATTGCAGCCACAATAAAAACACCTGCATAAATTCTCTTTTCTCATTAGGAAATCAGGGTAAAAGAGCTGAAGAATGTGAGTCTTAAACTTTAAGAAATGGGATTCAGAAAGAGCTCAGAAATAATTTCTAGCATCCCAAGAAAAGTGTTTTGAAAAGAGGTTGTGAGTTCCCACATATGAGAGACAAAGTCTGTGAGAAACTCTCCTCAGCAGTGCCATAAGGAAAACGTTTTGGTGACCACTGCCACTCTTGTTAATTTGCAAGAACATTCGGACTTTGTGCACTTACACATACCTAATTTTGCCTAGGATTATATCTTCTATAATTAAAAAAATTCATCAAATTTTATTGTGTTTTGGTTTCTTTTATTTTAGGGCCTCCCCCAACTGGATCCTCTCAATTTTTTATTTTAAATTATATTGGCTTCTGGAGATGATCAGGTGTTCTTGTAGAACGCATAACCTCTGTTTTTTCTCAAGAAATGAAAGGTTAAAAGATTTACTTAGACTTCGATGTTTTGATAAGATGGGTTGAAGAATGGTACTTTGCTTTACTTCATATTGCTTCACAGTAGTTGCACATGATGACAAGTTATTGCATCTTAGTAATTTAGAGGCAGTCTCTTGGTTAAGGTGTAGCATCCTTCTACCCTCCCCTGTCCACTTTTTGAAGCATAGAAGGTATAATGCTATGTAAAACTAGGTACACAAAAATGTATCCAAAGAATTTGGAGTTTAACAGAAGAAACTTTAATAGAGTAGATATTATATAACATTAGGAAGCACTTTGCCTTTCTTATATATTGGTAGAGTTGCAGTTTGCAGGAAAAATAACTTTTTAGAAGATGCATGTCTCAGTTTTTATATATTAAATATTATGATGTCTAAAATTTACTCTCAAATAGTTCACCCAAAAATATGTACTATATAATATATGCATGTTAAATTTGGTAGAGCAGAAACATAGACTGAGTCTGGTTGGTGGATATATTAGTGAACAGTGTACAATTATTTCAATTCTTTTGTGTGTCTGAATTTCACAATGAAGAGTTAGGGGAAAGACTCAGTGACACAAACAGTTGAGATATGTGGTTGTGAAATGTATGTTGAATTGTATACATTTATTCATTTATCAACTGGGGAATCTTGATTAGTGAAAAAATGTTTAAAATTTATTTTTTCTATAAGAAGATTTATATGCTTTTTTAGTTCCAAACTCATGATAATTCAGGACTCACAGTCAGAGAGGACTAGCTTTAGCCATTCTGAGTTGCCACCTGGTTAGAGAGAACATGTCTAAAGTAGTCTGTTCACATCAGAGGGCTGACTGTAATCAGTTTCAGCTGGGCTGGATCACCCAAGGTAGCCTACTGAAAAGTCGAATGTGGGCATCCTGTGGGCACTGAAAGAAAATAACAAAGGAAATACAGTTTTATATTTTGTTGGGGTCTACAGTAGGTGAGTGTGCATTTTTGTGATATTCTAAAATGAGAATTGGATCATCTGTTGCTAATTTAGGAAATATTTCCTTACCTAGCATTTTGTAAAATCTATTCTCAGTCACTGAAGAGCTAATGTTAACTGGAGAATCAAGGTTAATATGCACAAAGCATTTGAGAAAAATATTCAATTCCATGATACACACACAAATATCTGTTACAGAAAATAAGTAGTATAAAATATGTTTTGTCTTGTTCCGTAAAATACCCATTCCTTTTACCTTCTATCTTTCATGATATTAAAGACAAATACGTTATACAATTTGCATATTATTTTTGCCTCTATTATTAGATTTGAAGTTATCATTTCTAAATCTTCCATGGTACCTGGTACTTAGTAAATTAAAAATACTTGTTGAGAGATGGTACACGACTGTGAAAAGTCAGTCATTATAACAGAGAACAAGTTGTATTTGGTATAGTATATGTGTCCTCTGAGTTCAAATAATCTGATTTCACATTCTTAAATTTTATATAATTAGAAGAAAAATGTAAGTTACATAGAATCTACCAGTGTAAACTCGTATACAGCATAAAAGTCAAGGAATTTTTATTTTTATTTCCATTTTGCATGTGAAGACACAGGCACAGAGAAAAAATGGTTTGCATAAATCCATACAGTTGGTAAAGCAGGAAGCTAAATGGTCTGAAAGTTGACCCACTTTTCCCGTGCTGGGATGCTTTTTTAAGCAATTTGATTTGTATTTGTAGATCCAGGTTGGGCTCAACTTGACTGGTAATGAAGTAGAGAAGAGACAATTCACAATCCCACATTCTCTTTAGCTGATGCACTATGCAGGATGAGACATGGACAAATGAAATTTTTGGGTTGCAAATGGCTGTAGGGTCATGAAAATCTATTTTCAGCTTTTAATGATGGCTGATGATGCACATACCTTTCGTTTCACATGAGATATTTTCTTACTGTCTTCAGTTGAATATTAAACACCTTGATGAGCAGTGGCAACGGGGAAGTGTTTTTGTCTTTGGTTGCTTATAAATCCCCATGAAATTCTTTGTCCCTGTCTAGCTTTTGAGCTTCATTGCTCTATTCAGGAATATGTTAAAGGAGCCTGAGGGCTCTTGAACACTGGATCTCAAAGAGTAGTGAGATACTCTCTTGGCTTAATAGGGTCTTTCCACATTTACTGGGCTGTATTTGCTTTTCAGTACTAGCAGGCAAGACATCCAGAGGGGACCCCTGTGAATAATTCAGAAGGCAGGCTCTTTTCTTGCTTGTTTTATTTTTTTGTTTTGTTTTCTATTTCAATTTACAGCTATCTGTGCATAAAACACTTGGTGTGTTTAGCTAGTATCTTAGAACGGAAGCTAAATGAATGTTTTCATTCTTTATTTTTTTCTTAACAGACAGTGATTTTGCAGACTAAAAATTCTACATTAGAGGAAGGAAGAAATTTATCCTTGCATCTGTTTCATTTAAAGTAACCAGGCACATTCACTTCATTCAAATGTCTACCTGAGATTCATTCGTAGTTTGCATGTGTATATGTTCATGTATTCATGAATTCTCTAGTAGAATAAGAATTCTCATTTGCTTATTATAGTTGAGCTTAAAACAGGAGTTTCTTAATCAAATAAAACTTCTTTTTTGAAATTGATAAGTTAAATTTAAAAATCATTAATTCTCTATAATTTGTTTTTAGCAACAAAGATCATTTCTTCCCTGTTGTTTTAATAAGCAGCTTGAATGGAAGAGTATCTGTAAAGGAGTCTTTGACAAGAAATTCATGTTTGTCCACAGAAATTGCGTTGTATTTGGTACAATATCTATTTTTTTAAATCTTTTTCCCCTTAATGACAAAGTGAAGTAGAGAGGATGGAAAGGAACAATAGTGGTAAGGATAATGAAACAGAGTGTTCTAAAATTGAGTGTTTTAATAGAAAACTTGAAGCATACTAAGGTCCAAGTTCTGGAAATGATTGCAGTCAAAGATCATGTGTTGCTCACAGTACTCAAGAGATGGGGACAACATGACACAAGGAGTCACACAGGGAAGCACCTAGGCTGGTTAAGAAGTAAAAAGAGCAAAAGAGAATTGTGGGCAAGAATCTTTTTTCTGGTTTCTGTGAGAAGAAATGAATGATGCAGGGTAAGCAGGTATAGGATTGTCTATTCGGCTCATTTCAGTGAGCACTAGGGCACATAGGATGTCCTTGGCTTCACTACCTGGCCCTGGGATGATTAGGGTAGACACATAGTGACCCAGAGAGTGAAAATCAATAAGGACATTGCTGGAAGCACAGGCTCTGGATTGATTATTCTGTGTTTGAAAATAGTACTCATAGGTGAGTTGTTTACCGCCTCTAGAATTGGCTATCTTTGGAAGAGTTGGCCCTTAAGGATCAAGGTTCAAGATGTGAAAACATCAGAATATAGAAAATAATGGCTAATACAATGAGAAAAGAAAGAAGGACTGAAGATGAACTAAGAAAATACACACAAAATGCCCTTAAACATATACAGATGTGCTTTAGTAAATGAAATATATAGTCCTAATAGGGAAGCCAAGGTTGTCCTCAACATATCCAAAATGTTTTATATTCTCCCTTTTTTTGGACATTACAGAACATTTTTACAGTTTTTACTATAACAACACTTATCGCAGTGTTCTGTATTCTAATTGTTTGGGGGTTATCTGTTTTCTTTACTTGACTAAGGAACCCTGAAAGTGAGGACTTGGTTGTATCCTCTGTATAGCAGCATTTTGCATATTTCACATCAATAAAAAAAATGTTTGAAGAAGGGCAAAAAATGAAAGGCAAGAAAAATGGGAAGGAAATATGAAAGTGTTGAGTGTGCCAAGACTGCTAGAGTAAGAACAGACTTAAAGCTAAATCTGTAGGGAAATGCCAAATGACAGAATTATTTTTTAGGTAGGAGGCTAATGACATGAATACTGCCAATAAAGCGTATCATTTACATTCCTGATGCCATCCATCTTGGAGAATCCCTCTGTCAACAGCCTCAGTGTATGACTGATTCACAGATTAATACCTGACAGTAATTGTTGGAGAAGATAAGAATAGAAGATGATCATGAACAGAACATCCTCATCAACAAAAATGCTCATAATCATGTATAATATTCAGGGATGATGATATTTAGGAAAGAACAATGAAGATGAGAAACATAATTAAGTCTTGAGTTGCCATGCTGTAAAATCAAATTTGAGGGATATAAATGTGGTAGCAAATGAATTAAGTTAGATACCTATATTTTTCCCATTGTAGGAGACAAGTTGGCATGCTGTGATACTTTGTGCTAAAGAAAAAAATTTATCACCAGACCTATTATAAGGGGCCAATTTAATGTGACAATATCTAACATCAGACAGAACCTCCCTGCAGTTTGAAAGATAGATACACTAAATCTAAGAAAAACACTAAATCTAAAATTGAGTACATTTAGTGGACATAGTCTCTCATTGTGAGAAGCTAAATATAGGTGTTGACAGAGTAGGTGTTGTCAATTTACCCACTCACATCAATTGAATTTTTATCTTTTTGAGTTTCCTAGGATACTCGAAGACCTCTTCAGGTGCCTCTGTGGGATCAGGAATAATTGTTAGAACAGCCAAATGCACTCTAAACTAAAGATGATGTGAGGCCAATAAAAAGCTATTTGTGAAAACATAGAAAACAGAACTCATATTTTTTTCCCAGTCAGGTTTTGATTAACTGGTTCCTTCAGATTCTGCTTTCTGTAGTTTAAAATTGATCACTGATAATCTAAGTCAGTGGTGGCCAATAAGCTTAAACTTTAGCTCCCAGAGGCTTAGTAGAAGCTGCCTGCAATGAAACATCTCAGGTGACCATCAAAGGACACTGAGCTCGCTCAACGGCACCCACCTTGGATACTGTGGTTCAGAATGAGGCTGTTCATGACAGACTTGTCATTCTGTTTTCAAATAAATTACATTATTTCTTGGATAGTTTAATAATATTTTTGTCAGAGGAATGGATTAACGTGTTTCCCATACAATTCCTATGACAGTTATATCTTCATTTGATTAATAGCAAAATGAAGTATATTAAATTTGCACAGAAATCTGTATTTTTAATTAGTTTCAAAAAAGTCATAATTGCATTTGCTTTGGGGAATTGGTAGATGTATATCTTGATCATTTTTAATTTCTTTACTGCTCCATCCCTCCCCCTTCTCCATCTTTAACAACTCTGTCTTTTTATTTCCTACCATTTGCTCCTAGTTTATTCTTTTATTTATTGTTTTAGGTTTCTCACACAAGAAAAATTATGTGGTATTTAACTTTCTGTGCCTGACTTATTTTATGTGATATATTGAAGTTATCTATGAGTCACAGAAAAAAATGCTGCAAGTTCAAACGGACTATTACTCCTTTTTTCTCTTTCCTCCTCCTCATCATATTTCTCTTGTTTATTAATAAAATCAGTGAGGTTGGACAGATGTTTTCTTAATGTAGTGATAATATTAGTATAAAAAATGTCTTGTGTAAAATAAAAGCAATATAAATATTCAAAAAATGTTGCCTCTATTGACTTACTAAACCAAACAAGGAATTTTTACATTGTTAAGCACAATCTCAGAAATAGATTAGAGTGCTAAATTATCCTGAGTGGTGAAAAATTGGCCAGCTTTACCTCTTGGGTTCTTTCCAATCTTCTATCGTGTGCTGGACTCTTCTGGGAGAAACAAACAGAATTTTCTAAGAGAAGAGAAAAGCAATTCTGAATTTAATTTTTAAATATTTCTTGCAAAATACAAAGTAGAATGCTTGTGCAGCATAAAAGAATAGACAGGAAGACATTATCTAACTTAAGAAAAGTGTCATGACAAAAATGAAGCCCATCCCATCTTCCTTCTTTCTCATTTCTTCTCAGTAAAAGTTCAGCATCATTCTTTCCACTGAATTTTACAGGTGTTTTTTTCCCACAAAATTTGCCAGTCACACACCTTTTCAACCCCATACTTAGATGTATTAGGATTTAAATTGTTCTGATTTTTGTTAAAGTTTTTAAAAGTAAATTTGCTTCTTATAGTTACTTTTTATTGAATTCACTATTTGTGCCCCACCTACCATGAGCCTAATAAATATTAGAATTCATTTTTTTATTTAATTGACAAATTCTTTCTTTTGTTAAAAAAAAGTTGTGTGTAATCAGAAATGTAATTTCAGGTCTTATATCCATGACTTCATTTAGCAAATATAGAAGGAAAACTTAGGGCTTGAAAATATACCAATAAACTAGCAATCAAAGGACAAAGACATCTAACTGGGAGAGTAGTCAAACAAAAGAAAAAGAAAATATGAGCCCGAGAAAAATAAAGCAATGATAAGATTCAGTAAATAACCTTACAATAATAACTGTTAGCATAAATTGTCTTAACTCCCCAGTCAAAAGATACAGGCTGGGAAATGGGACCAAAATATAAAATGGAACCATATATTGCCTATAGGAGACATATCTCAAAAGAAAGGATGTACAATAAAAGTGAAAGGATAGAATAAGATATTCCATGTGGCTGGAGTCTGATAGCAAGCAGAGTAACTACCTCATATTCAAACAAAGCAGACCTCAAGTCAAAATTGATCAAAAGAGACAAAGATGGTCACTATATATTGGCAAAGGGAACAATTCAATAGGAATTGTTGGAATGGATAATGGTTTTAAATATATTTGTACCAAATGTCAACACACCCAACTTCCCGAAACAAAAACCCCTAGACATAAAAATTCAGATAAACACTAATATGATAATAATGCAAGCCTTCAATACCCCTCTTTAATAGGTCAACAAGACAAAAAAAAACAACAACAAAGAAATATCAGAGTTATACCACATCAATGAGCAAACGAAAGTTACAAATATCTACAATGTTTCTCCAACAGAATACATACTTTTCAAAGAGGTACATAGAACTCATTCCAAAATAGACTATATCTTGGGCCATAAAGCATGTTTAAATACAAAAGAATTGAAATAATCTCCTGTATACTTTCAGATCATAGCAGAATAAAGCTAGAAATCAACAGCAAAAGTAACCATAGTCATAAGTGAAATTAATCAGACTAATATGTGTAAACATCATACTGTCTCAATAGTGTGAAAAACTGAACAAGTAAACAGAATGAAAATGTACAACAGATATTGTGAATTGGGAAGAAATTGTTCAAAAGGAAAGACAAACTGTGAAAGGGGAAAAGAAGAAAGGAAAAACGAAAAAAAATACATGTATACACAAGATAGTTAAGATAGGTATACAGCTATCTTCTCTTCCCTGAACAGAAAGTTTTGCACTAATATTGCTTGGACAAGATATCATGGTTATATCTTATACTCTGAACAACAACTACAAAGACAATACACAACTGGTCAACTATTGTAACAGTCCAACTCTGTTTCATTCTTATGTTTATCTTTTATTTTCTTTCTTTCTTTAAAAAAAAGTAACCACAGAACAGACATATGGAGATTAAATGATACATTATTGAATAATCAGTGCATTACAGGAAAAATCAGAGGGAAAATTAGAAAGATTCTAGAATCAAATGACAATAAAAGCAGTCCTAATGGGGAAGTTTACACCATAAAACAATGGTACCATCTCAAACAAATCATCTAATGACGCAACTCCAGGTCCTGGAAAAACCACAACAAAAGAAGTCCAAACTTGTAGATGATCAGAGTGGACATTAACAAATTTCAAGGAGATAATAAAAAATGTTAAGCCAAGGTAAATTTTACAATTATTTCTCCTACAGGCTTAGGTGCTACATCTACATACGAATAGATAGAAAAAAATGGTCAGTGGTAGCCCAAAGTACAAGGGAGCACGTGGGCTCATCTGGGCTCTTAGTGCCATGCTTCTGAAAAATGCCCTCTCTTCACAGGGTATCCACCAAAATCCATGACCATAATGCCTTGATCACTGATGGTAGGTCAGAGTTCAGTTGCTATGCAAGCTAAGTCAGTTACAACATCCATCAAGAAATATAAACTCTGAACTTGATGCTAGTTACTATCTGGGGTACCTACTTGAGTGCAGGAAGTATAAACTAGTGGAGTCTGTCATGGTAGTTTTAACTGGGCAGAAAAATAGGGCTCAGATATAAAAGGAAATAGATTCTATGAGATAAGCAGAGCTGACAGAATACTCAGATGAACTCCAAAATTTTGGTCCTGTTCCCTTGTGAAGCCTGGTATTGGTAAGTGATAAAACAAAAACACAGAGTTCCTCTTTGAAAAGAGAAAGTGGGTAATCAGAAATATGAGGCACCTGGAAGAAGACAATTAACCATTAAGTAAAAGGAAATTATTATCAGTTTTCTTACACCTCAGAGTAATTTGTTTATTCAGAGATTGTGGTCTATCTTATTTCTGCTTTGATGTGGGAACTAAATTTATGATGAAGTAAACTACTTGTAGTCACCAGGGTAATGAGGTTAAAATAAAAGTTTAGGTCAGCTTAAATTTAACCATACTATCTTCTCTATCATAATTACAGATTTCTGTAAATGGTTTACTTCTTTCTGTGTGGATATATAAACATGTTCTTGCTAGCAAATTATTTAGTTGGAGATTATTATGACCCATTTAAATAACAAACCTTCACAGGAAGTCAGAGTTTGTGTGACATTCTTACAAAGTTGAGAAAATCATTTAAAATTGTTACTGGGAGAGATAGTGATAATTCATAACTTGTTTTTAATGTCAACCATTGAAGATTGCACTGGACTTAAATTTCAACTTTTTGTTTTGGTAAACTTTTTAGCTTTTGTAGCTCATTTATGATGATTTTTAGTTATGTCTCCCCAGAAAATATGTTATAAAATAGGTTTCCTGGCACTGCTGGCTTCCACCTAAGGTAGAAAGATGGAAAGGACATGACTTGCAACTAACCACACATACATGCACTAGAAAAATAAAACAAACAAAACCAAAACAAAACAAGATACCAAAAACAAACCCTGGTAATTTATAAAATCATAAATATTCTTGAAACTATTAAAGAGTTGAAACTGCAGGGCCACCAAGTATCCTGAATGCTTCTTCCTCCAACCATAGATAAGATGTGAACACCCTCCTTACTAGGATGGGGGGAAGAAGCAAAGTCTTTCCCCATGTTGCATAACAGAATTCAGGTAAAACAGAACATGGTCTTGCACGAGGGTGTAAAAGCAGTAGGACCTTTGTCCTTAAGGAAAATTCCCACCCCCTCACTGGTGTTTCTGGAAGCCACTGAGACTCATAAACAAGAGTGAAAGCAGGAGGGCAGGGGTGAAAGACTTTATCATGGGAATTAAGCACCTAATAGAAAAAGAGGTTGACATCCCTTGGGCTCCTTTTCTCTGAAGGGTGAAAAATCACATGAGCTCATGTGAGATAGTCAGTATACCTGGTCACCCTTCCAAGCACAGATTTAAAACCCACTGCACCTGGGGCAGGAGTGAAAAGAAAAACAAAGTTGTACAGTGGTGAGGGGGTTTAGGAATGGTTTTGGTGCAAAGAATTTGAGATCTCAAAACAATAGAAGAGGGGCAGGATCATTGAGAAAGCCCCTTCTTTAACCTTTAGGGACTCAGTACTTTAAAAGGGTAGCTGTCAGTTGCATTACATCAGTGAAAGTATCAAGACTCAAAAAGCTAAATAAATTATGGGGACAGAAAATGGATCAGTGATTGCAAAGAGCTAGGATAATTTCTTGTAATAAGAAGCACTATCATGATTTTGATTTGTGAAATTAATGTTGCCATACTGGGAAGTGAACCACTGTGGGTGTTTGCACTGAGCTATAGCTTTAGTTTTTTTTATTTTTTATTTTGACCCAGAGTTTCACTAAGTTGCCTAGACTAGCCTTCACGTTTTGATATCCTGCCTCAGCCTCATCAAGTGCTAGCAATACAGGTGTGCACCTATAAATGCCCAGCTTGATATTGGTCTCCTGAGGTTCTTGCAAATAAAATGTGAGATCAAAGAAATGCATAATTATGTGACTAGTGATATTGAAAACTGGATTATTGGGCAGAGAGAATTTAGACATATAAAATAAGCTTATTTCAACTCATTATTTTTAAATTGAATTGAAAGTATTATTTTTCTAAGTCATGAGATGTCTTAGACTAATTTCCTTTTTTAATTTTAAAGAAAAACAAAACAAAACAGTACAACACAACAAAGCAGATCAGAACAGAACAATGCAAGCAATACAAGAATTCAAAACATAATGACAGGAAATTAACAATGACTACCCTAGTGTCTCTTGTTTTCTTTGAAATGGTTGTTCATACATTCACACACAATAAACTCAAGCAAAACAATATAATATAAAACCAGCTAAAACAAAGAGTGAAAGCATTACAGGCCTTCAAATCAGACGATAAGAAATCAACAATGGCTACCTTAATGTCCTTTGTTTTCTTCAAAAAAACTGAACCTGCTGTGCTTCTGGTCAGGGCCTCCTGGTGGAAAAGCAAGAGAATGAATGCAGAAGAGGTAAAATAGGAGGAACTGTCTCGCTTTATAACAACCTGCTCTCATGGCAACTAATCTAGCCCCATGAAAACCGGAATAAACTAAGTTGTCTAATGAGTTTTTCTGCAGGAAACTCCATAGTATATGCAGCAAAGTATCTCCTTATTGATGTGTTCTAGCAAATAAGTACTGAACAAATAACTACTAGAATAGTACCTTTTTACATACCTAATAATTTTTCAGAGTTAATTTCTGATAAGCTTACAAAGTGAAAGACAATTTTATGAGCTTCTTGAAGGAAGAACAAAACACTAACTAGGAAGTAATTAAAAAATTAAATCAGAATATGACCAATTATGTATATGTAACTTCCACTTTATACAAAATGCAGAGAATGATGGAACTGTGAAACTCAGCCACAAAGGTATAATTAGCAAAATACCTACTGTGAGAAACTGGAAGCCAAAAATTATCTGTTACTTTAGCACACACATTGCAGGGAGATAAAGGAAGGCAGACAAAAAGAAAGAAGAGAGACTTCTAAAAGGTATATTTTTTTTTTGCCAGGCGTGGTGGTGCATACCTATAATTCCAGCCCTCTGAAAGACTGAGGCAGGATGATCCCCAAACATTACAAAATGCAAAGTTCAAAGCCAGCTTGGCTTATATAACAAGACCCTGTTTCAAAAAAATCAGAATAAATAAACAAATAAAATTTATAAAAGATACTTTTTAAAGCAGGTGAACTCTACTAATTAAAGTTATACTCTCTAGTAATCAAACTATAAAGAAACCAAAGCAAATACTTACTTTAAAAGTCATATTTCTAATCACTTTTAATTAGAAGGAGTAATGGTAGCTTCCAGAGGAGACGGTAAGTTCTATTTCTTACCCAGGTAGCAGGTACAGAGACTACTCATATAATAATTCACTAAGTTGTAATTTTATTTGCAATTTTAAAAACCTGTGTTACGGTTTAAAATAGAAGAGGTTAAAAACACATTGAGTGGCTCAGAATTTTTGAAAGAAGTGGAGCACTATATTTGAGGTTACATTTCCAAAACCAGTGTTAAAATTGTGCCTTGGAACTATCGTTTTTTCCTGCTGCCTGCAACTTGGGCTTTATTATAGCAACCATACATCCCCCCAGCACAATGCCACTTGTGCATTCGAAGCCTGACCTTATAAGCTACTTCCTGCTGCTCCTTCCAGAAAGCCCTCCAAAATAAAAGAAACAAACAAAAACATTCTGTGCAGATTCTTCTTCTTGTTTCCCATTTCCATGTTGAAATTACTTGAGATGACAGTAATAGTGGAACCTAAGGTTGGGTGGAGGGGTGTTACCTTTGGGAAACCATTGGTCTATTATGTGAGAAAATATGTTTTCTATTTTCAGAAATGGAAAAGACTATGCTCTGCTTATTTTCTTATTTAGTTTTTCATTATTTTTACTTTAAAGTTTCCAAAATGCAGAAATACACAATGAATGCATCAAAATGTTTGCTACCCAATTAATGGAATTTTAATATTTTATTATTATGTCTTCAAATATTTTACACATTAAAGATAAAATAGTTGATGTCTTTCTCATTTCCTTAAAAAATTTCTAAGTTTTTTTCCAGGAGATGTCATTTTGAGACATTTGGCATATATTTCTCCCAATTTGTGTGTAGAGAACATAAGCAAAAATTTTGCTGGAGTATTATAATTAAGGGTAGTTTTGATTTGTAGAGAAGCAAAGTGCCTACTTGATAGTTACAGCCAAATTCCTCACCTCATTGGTGTTTAAGGTTTCTATTTTCCCTTTTCTCCTTGACTGCTTGAAAGTTTTTAGACTTTTCAGATTTTGCCAATTTCAAGACTGATAAGCAGAATTTCATTTTAAATTGCATTTTTACAATGTTCACTATAGCACAGTCTCATAGCAAAACACTGGATTTTTTTTAAAGATCAAACCGTACTTTAGTCTAAATTGATACACAGATGTTGAATTAGGCATTACACAGAAGGTGTATCCATTTTGTTCACTTGCCAAAGAGTAAAATGTCTACTCTGATCTTTCTGGTTCTTGCATGCCAAATCAGCCATAGAATCTTGACATGAGATCATCCTCAGGACTTGTCTCTCCCCAAAATAGAGAATGAATATGATAAACATAGGTCCTTTTTTAAAAAAAATTTTTTAAAGAATACTGCACTTGTAAATTGATATTGGGACTGAAATTGCAGTTATGAATGGCCCTTTTGGAAGCTCTGGAAGAATGGAAAGATAATCAGGAAAATGGAGACCCTAAGTGGTCCCAGATGCAGAGTTAGTTCCTTGTAGTTCCAATTCCAGATCAAGGTCAAAGCAAGACTCTACCATAACTCATACCTGTAGCTCTGGAAAATCTCTATTGAATGTTTATAATCATCTCTCCATTACTTATGATATGTTAGATACCGGGACATAGCAAAATCCCTGTTGTCATCTGGATGTAATAATCATTCTTTTCAGCAGAGAAGTATACTACTAATGGCAAATAAAAAATCAAAACTGAGGAACAGACACTCTTGCACCTTCTGCGAAATATTAAAGACCAAATCACTATGTGTTACTCTAAATACACTGGGAAACAAAGGGAATTTGGAATGAAAAGAGCTGAGGTAAAGTTTTCAGGTCTGCCACTTTCTAATTTGAATTCAGACAACTCTTCTGAGTATGAATTACCTTATCTGTGAGACAAAGTTAATAATACCTCTCTCTCCATTGTGGTAAAGATTTGTTAAGATCAACTGAAATAATAGATCATAAATGGACTTTATAAAATGTGTGATCATAAAGTAGCAATAACAATTTAAAGAAAAAACAGAGTAAGAAGTCAATGTTATTGCCTAATTTTCTTGGGTACTGTAGTTGGTTTTCCTCTGTCTTATCTGGGTTATAGAGATCTCAGCTTCCCAGGGCACTTTAAACTTTGAAGGAAAACATAAACTTTTTAATGAGGCTTATTTTTCTTGGTAAGCCAGGATGGTGCCTAAAAGGAACTCTTCTGGCAGTTTATTAAGACTCCCCTTCTCCCTCAGCTTCCTTTTTCACTACTATTTTTCCCCTTTTCTATAAATAACCCAGCTACCTTACACAAAGCAGTAAGAAGTCCCTAAAGAAACATTTTTATACCTTTAGATGAAAAGTAGTTTTGCCACAATTACTGGAGAACCTGGATATGTCAACTGAATACTGCATTTGATAGCTGATTGGGACTGGAGGCAAAGAGACAATTTTCAAGAGTAATAGAAGTTGAGAGTATCAATAGACCGAATTTGACATACTCTTTTGATCAACTGCATACACGGAGACAGAGAGGTATATATTAAGAAATATATACATGGAGGGGTCAGAAATATATTATCTTAATGGTTACTGAATACCACACTCCAATTATTTTGATTTGTTTTCTATTTTTAATTATGGTAAAACATACAAAACATAAAACCTATGATCTTAATCAATTGTAAGTTCAGCAGTGTTAAATAAATTTACAGTGTGGTACAACCAATTTCCAGAATGCTTTTCAGCTTACAAAACTGAAACTATGCCCATTAGACATTATCGTTATAATTATTTCAGAACTTCATTCTCTTGAATTAATTTTTAAAGTGCCTAGTAGATCAGAAGCAATGTAGCCTTATGTTAATTCTTAGTTATGTCACATAAATAATGGTTTAGATGCAGACGTGGATAAGAAACATATCAAACAGAACCAGTTCCAAAACGGCACAGCAACAGCCTCCAATAAACTCAAATCACTGAGATATGAATTTCTTAAATGAATAGACCCCAAATTCCAAAGGATCATGTGCTTCCTTGAGAAGCACAATCAGAAGGGCCTAGAGAAGATACATAGCAACAATACTAAGGCCTGGTGCATGAGTACCTGGTGCTCAGGCACCTTTAAAGCTTAAAGTCAAACCCAAGGTACCAAAGGGTGTCAGCTTTCAGGGTGATAAATTTGCTTACACTGCCCACCCCAACCTGTGGTGGAGCTGTTCTTGGCACATTGCCAAGAGTGTCAGGCTGTACTAGCCAAAACCCAAGGTTCAGTCACACCAAAGAGCGGATTGTGACTACAGCTGTGGTCCAGCTGTAACTCCAATTCTATCTCTGACTCCAGCTCTGGTTCTGGTTCCAGCTCAAACTCCCAATAGTACCAGATGCCAGGAAGATTCCAGAACAGAGGACTCACCAATATGAAGACAGAGGACTGGTATGATTTCTGGGCAGCTGTCTGCATGGTACTGGTGTCACCTGGTGTCAGTCATTCAAGCAAACCAGAGATAAACTCTGTAAAACAAACACATAAACAAAACACATAGAAAGAAGGCACTGGTTCAAAATTTTTGTGTGTACTTTGTCACAGTGTGCTTAATAATTAAAAAGGCTCTGACAAGGTATTAATTTATAGAAACAAATGATAACACACACTCAGATTTGTTCTAAGGACCAAATTTGGGTTGACTTAGTTTATTAAAACAAATCTTTCATTTTAAACAGTGGTCATAATAATAATTAGGTCTGTGGTTGGGTGAAGCAGCTGTTTTATATAACAGCTACTTATTCATCTTCATGAATGTTGGCCTCCCTTACACTGACTGGTAAGTGTAGACTTTCACATTCACCCAGAGGTATACATTATTTATTTTTCTCTGCAGGAACTTTGGCTGACATTTCCTGGAGACATATGCTTGCATAGCAGTAGAAATTTTCCAAGTTCATTTTCATGCTTACTTTAAGCAATTGTCAAAAAATGTCTTTCTTGTTTTCCTTTCCAACCCTACCACCCAAAACAACTTGGGGTTAAATCAATTTCATAAAACAGCTACCTGTTGGGATGGAAATTGACTGGAAGTACAGATGGCTTTTCTTAGATCTAGGAAAATTATTGAAATAAAAAGTTAAACATAATTGATCATACACTTTTTCAAATTATTAATCACCTTATTAGATTTGGGGGTTTTAATGGGGTAAACAAAATCCTGTGTTACTCACAAGATGGAAATCAGTGCACGTAACTGATGTGTGTATTACTCTTGTGCTAGAGCTGTAGAAAAGCTCGAGGGGATTTAACAGATGCTGCCTCTGCTAGCAGGATATGGGTTATTATTCCTATTATCATTTACTCTTCTATCTGAAGAGAAGAGGCAGAACTGTCACAGTAGGAAACAAAGAAAGGAAGCAATAAAAATGAATGTTTTTCCCTGGATGACAAGAATTCATCGTGAAATGTCTGAAATAGGTAAAGAACAGAATAGGTCTGAAATTGTTCACCAAGGTTCTTCTTTCAGAATGATATAAATTAGGTGCTTCATACACACCTTTTTGTAGTTTAATATGAAGTATTTGAAGGTTTGGTTAGAATTACCTAAGCTAATACTTATTCTTAATATTAATCTGAAGAAAATAGGATAGTATAATGTAGTGCCAATTTCACTGAAAAATGCACTGTTACTACTAAGAACTTCCATCAAACATTCACTGGAAATAAGTAGATGGAGATAAATATTTGAAATAGGAAACCAAAGAAATATGCTAGTGGTTCTAATCACAGGGCTAGTGGTTCCATCACAGTTATTAATCCACTGTTGTATATTTTTGAAAGCAAAATAGTAATACTTGATACAGAGATTTAAAAATGAGCAACTATAACTGTGTTAACCTATGGAGATAAATAAAAACCAACCAAATAAAAACGAATCAAGGCTATTTGTTGTGAGGTTGGTAGAAAAGGGAGTCAACCACCAATATTTGAGCTTTGGCAGAGACTCAAAGGTAAGCAGAGGAATGGGAAAACCTGATAGTGTGGTACAGGGGAGGCTTCATGTGTTTCCATTTGCAGTATTGGCAAAAGGAAGCAGCAGGTAAGCCAATTGGAAGGACATGCAATATCATTAGAGAGGAGTAGAAATTTGACCTTTTTCGTGTTGGTTCTAAATTGTAATCAGAGCCAAAAATCAGGGAGGATTGAAGTTATTGACCAATTCCTGACCGTTTGGACAAATTATTACAGGGATTGTATGGCCTTCTGCATTGTTGGTGGAAATAGTGTCCGACTTCCCACAAGACTGACTTACAGTAGGCTGGCTTCCTGGGCTGGTTTGTTTCCAGGGCAAGTAGTTGCATATATGAGGTACGGTAATTGTTGGTTTGCATAGTCAGTCTCTCACAACAGGTCAGTGTGGGAGACAAAAAGAACAGGATCATTAAAGAGATAGCTTTGCTAGGTGATTGTAATCAAACGTTCATTAGTGAGAAAAAAACTAAAGAAACATGAAGTTTTATAGAAGCAAGTAAACAAGGGAGAATTGGGGAAACAGAGCTGAGGCTCACTTGAGTTACTGAGGAAGGCTGGAGATTGGAATCTTGGGATACGTTAGGGTCTGTGCTCTTTTGGTATTAGTTTACAAAGCAAAAGTGATTTGGGGATTGCTCACCTTTTACTGCCATTCCAGAAAACAAGGTTATTCAGTATTGTTCCCAATAAAAAGTGTGTTGTTTAAAATACACCAAAAGCTTACAAATACAGTAGTTGTTTGATCTAATGTTCCCTTCCATTTATCTATAGGATGATCCTAGCCTGAAAACTTACATAATTTGTTTGTATAGGAATGCTGCATAGAACCCAAAAACTTCTAACAGGAGGAATCTGGGTAGGCTTCCTGGATATATTCATACCTAAGCGGGGCTTTGAAGAATGACTAGTATAATGATATGAATTGTAGTTGAATAGCATGAAAAATAACAGGATCCAAAGTATGGAAGTAGGAAAACCTCAAAGACTTTAGGCTAGGTTAGGAAGCCGTCATGGTCTTTTAAAGACTTTGTATCAGGGAATTTCACCAACCTGACTTGGAAAAGAATGGGGAAAAGCCAGATCCCAAAAGGCCTGAGGAATTTGGACATCATTCAGTATGAATGAAAAGTTAGTGAAATTTTTCAGGGCACAGTAGTAATGTACCAAAGTGGTTCTTTAGGAAGATTAATCTCATGCATTGTAAGGCCTGTGTTCATAGAAGGGACTGATGAGGAATTTAGTAAATATAAAAATAAAACTTTTTGGGTCATGGATAATAAAAGATTGAACAAAAGAGAGGACAGTAGCTTTTGGGAGGGAAATGAGGACCACTGCTCTCTTTTCTTGTCCAGTTTCTATTTCACTTTCTTCTAGTAGTAGCATATCAGATTTCATTTGCGCTTTGGTGACCCTGCTACTCATACCCTTGTGAAGTTTAGACTTACTTATTTTAAGGAGATATCCCACCGTCTGTGGAGTAACTACCTAGAGATATCCAGAAGAGAGCTGACATTTATATGGAAAATTTAAGTCATATTTTTGGACTCAAACTTACTCTGTCTTATAGCTTTCCCTGTCAATGAAAGGTGTTAGTATCCATCAGGCTAGTTCACTTAGACTCCTGGATGTTTCTTGATTTCTTTCTTCTCTTTCACAAATCTAATCAATAATTGATTTGCATTCATTTTGCTTAATAAAGATTTGAATCTAAGCTTTATCCCTTGTACCTAAACTATCACTGTTAAGTTCAGCCTTATCATCTCTTGAGTGGACTCTGAGTATGCCTCTAACTGCATCAGATCCATGTATATCCCATAAATCCATTGCCTACATTAGCATCAAAGGGGCTTTCATAGCAAGGGTAAATCAAGTCATGTCACTCCTTAGACTGTTTTTATTTTCTAACACCTCAAGAATAATCCAAACTTCTAAACATGGATTACAAGATTTCTCATACCAATTTTTTGGGGGGCTATATCCAACCTTTTAAATATGATTTCCAATCTTCTTGGATGCTCTTTTCCTTCCCAAATATGCTTCCATCCAAATTTCCTCATTAATTCCTATTTATCATTTCTATACCTTATTCTATTGATGCAGACAAATGAGGATGAAGTTGGTGGAAAGGATGAGAACTAAAACTATGTAGACAAGAGAGAAAACTCACAATAAAACTTCTCAGGAAGAGCACATGAAACAAAATTGAAAAGTGATAAAGATAGCTCTTTGGAGGGTGACACTGATACTTAATGGAGAGGCAGAATAGCATGAAAATTTGAAGGTAGGTAGGCACTAAATGATGAAGCTGGAAGTAAACAGGATTAAGTGCATCACTGAAGTCTGTTAGGGTGCAGACCTGAAAAATGTTCTTTGGATTTGCTGTCTAAGAATTTATTTGGGGTTTTCAAAAAGTAGTGTTAGTACAATAGTGGAAATAAAAGTCAAATGACAGTGAGTTAAAGAGTGAAAGAACAGCAAGGAAGTATAGATAACAAGAGTAAAATCCTTTCAGAATTAAGGATGATGAAGAATGGGAAGGAAAGAAATATTGGTGTTTTAGGGAGACCAAGACGGAATAAAGGTTTTGTGCGTATACTATGAAATAGAGGTAACTTCAAGGGCCAGAGGGAAAAAATATATTAACTTTCCTTTATCGTTCCAATGCTTTGTTTTAGAAGAGATGTCAGGCTTGTAATAAGCAGAAGTATGACACTAAAAGATAGCTATACACAAAGAGTGTTTACAATAATCTTCCCAATTTTTATTAGTTTTGAAAATTAATATCAGTAAATGGTTGATTATTATATAGGAAAATTTCATTTACACTGCAGTGTTCTGAAGAATAGATCTATATTTGTGAAGATCAGAATAGGAAATTGTCCATTTCCTTACTTAAATGCTCTCAACTTTTCCCTACATCCTATTCCAGGGGAGTGAAAGAGAATTGAGCATCAGACTGCACAGCTCAACCAAAACTATTACTTTCATTCTTCTTAAAGCAAAGACTTGGTCCAAGACAGAGTAGGTTGCCTAAGGGAGTAGTGAGTTCCATATCAATGGGATTGTTCAAGCTTCCTAGAGTCATTCAGATAGATGATAGGCCTAGATGATTTTTAAAAGCATTTGTATCCCCAGCAATCTATGAGTTTCACATTTCTAAATGACTTTTAGAGTTGAATGCAGGCTACATGCCACGTTAAGAGTAAATGGATGTGAGCTGTTAACAAAGTAGGCAGTGAGGTGGAATATTGTTTTTGCTGTCAAGATTTGTCAAGGATAACCTGCTTCAAGTCAACTGAGAGTTGATTCTACTAATGTTCAGTTTTGCTCTTCTTATACATTTCTATCTTGTACTTACTTTCTGAGTTATATTTTCAGAAGGAATATGAAGATGGGACTAGAGCCTAAGGATGGGATATCTGCCTGGAATCTGAGCAGTAAATAATACTTCATATCAAGGAACAGTTGTAAAGATTTTGCTGGCCCATGCTACCCCCTTTTTATGTGACTTATCCATGTCATCTTCCCCTACCAGTTTCCTTGTTCCTTAGATAATAGACACCCTTTCATATGAGGAAACTAAGTTAAAAGCAACTGTGAACATTCTAAGGTCATGGAAGAAATCAATGGAGAGAAATTGCCATATACATCAGGAGAACACATCAATAATAGAATGATCAAATGTCATTCATCAAGCTTCTGTCTGGGCCTTATGGTTAGTATTTCTGCATGCTCAACACTGTAGGCATATTTTCTATCAGTATAACTGCTGATGTCTATGTATTATTACTTGTTGAGCAGTTAAACAAATATGGGAAATAGTAAGAATGAAATTTATATTAGAAGCCTCAATTCTTCTGCCTAAAAATTTGAGCATTGCTTTAATGAAAAAAAATCATTCCTTAATAATGTTTTCTCAGCTTTTTGCTTCATCAAAGTAAGCAAGGAAAGGAGGCCCATTAAAAAAGATGCACTCTTTCAGTGTGTTTTTTATCGTTGACAGAAAAAAAAATCATTAAAACTACTTGATTTATTTCATGAATGCAAATAGTAATAAATCTCAACTTTAACTTAGGGTTGTTCCGATGATTATATTTTTACTGAATTTTCTGAACTAAAGATAGCTTTACATTTTTACTCTCTACAACTAAGTCATTTTACAAGAAGATATTTGGACACAAATAATTTGATATGTTTCTCATGACAACGTGAGACAGGAGAAAGTAGAAAGTCCGTTATCCTTTCCTTGAGCTGAATGTTACTTACTAGAATTTAATTTAACAAACATGTAATAAATGTTGTCCTGTTCCAAACACTAATTCCAGCATTTAACATACGTAAAGTGAAGATACAGTCATTGTCCTCAAGGGTGTCTGCAGAAATTCCTCATGGAAGAATTCATGGCTGTGGCACTTGGTGTTTTTTAAAATTCTGTGCGTCATGAGGTCTAAATTTTAATGCCTTTTCTGCTTTCAAAGCTGCAATAATTTCATATTGGCTAAAGGTTTTCACTAAATCTTCTCTCCCAGGTTTCACAGAATAATATAAAGGATGGCTTCTGAACATGTCTTGATAACAAAGTTCAGAAATATTTCCCTTGAAGACAGTATCATCATTCCTTTTCAAAACCACTTAATAGCCATTTTCTCAGTCTTCAACCTTTCTTAATTTGTTTTATTTCTGAATTATTCTTTTTATTATAAATAATGTGCAACAGGACAGTCAAAGGGTCAACAGGAGAACAAGAACAGACTCCATTAAATTGTTTCTACTTACTTTTTTGCAATCCTTATGTCTTTTTACTAGTCCTTACAGCATTTTACCAGTAGGCTGTTATGGTATATTAACTAATGATCAATTTGTAACACCCAGCTGAACTGAATGAGCGTGGTTCTGGGTGTGGAAGGCCCACCTGAGGATTGTTGCCAACAGCATAAAAGAAGAACTGGAAGGGAAGATGGTGTGCTGTTGATTCTCCTGGAGAAGCTTGTCGTGCTGGTTTTCTTTCTTTGTTTCTTTCTTTTTTTCTTTTAAAGAGAAAACAAACACAGAAAAGAAAAACAAAACAAAGCGAAACAAAAAAAAAGCAAAAGACATATAACAACTACAAGAAAAACAAAAAACCCAAGGCAATAACAATATATGCTTTCAAAACAAGATGATAGGATTTTAACAATGGTTGTAGTACTGCATATTGTTATCTTTAAAAGATTTGCTTAGATTACCAGATATAGACATGCAAATTGATATAATCATATGAGTATTAACTGTCCTTTTCCAAAAACTAGTAGAATTAATAATACAATCTTCTTAGATTTTTTATGTATATAAATAAATTTATATCTTTTTCATTTTCCCTTCCTTTTCTCCTTTCTCCTATCCTAGTTATTTTTCCCCTTTGAGCTGAAAACTAAAACTAGGTCCATGTCTACCACCATGCACTAAACTAAAGTCAAAATGGATAAAAGAGCTAAATATTAAAACAGAAACACTAAATCTACTGGAAGACAAAGTAGATAGAAATCGTGAAGACATAGGGGTAGGTAGAGAGTTCATGAAAAAAAAATCAAACTGCAAGGGAAATACTTTCCAGAATCAGCAACTGGGATCTCATCTTATTAAAAAGTTTTTGCATGTCAAAAAAAATCTCTAAGAGTCAAAAGAAAATTCACTGATTGGGAAAAAATCTTAGCCTACTCTCCCTCAGACAAAGGACTTCTATCTAGAACATATAAAGAACTAAAAAAGATCAGGCCCCCAATATTCAAAGACTCACTCCAAAAATGGGCTTCCGAGATGAATACACACTTCTCAGATGAGAAACATGCAGGTTTTCTTGATATGAATTCAGTTATTCTCATCATTGGAGGAGACTGAGCCCTCATTGTCCTTGAGGATGGCTGTGGTACCTTTCGGGGTAACTCTTGTCCTTACCTTGAGCAGTGCTTCCTGGTCCTAGTATAGAGCATTCAGTCTGGTGATACAGATCCTTCACCCTGCTGGAGCAGACTTTCTAGCTTCCACCAATGACCTTTGGGCCTTCCCAGTGCAGATCCTTGATACAGACTT
>RJWT010008284.1:0-26510 GCA_004365215.1 Cuniculus paca | reverse complement strand
CTATGTAGCCCAGGCTGGTGATCCTCCTGCCTCAGCCTCCAGAGTGCTAGGATTACAGGCATGAACCACACACTCAGTTCATGTAATTTCTTATTGACCTATCTTTGTTCATCTATTTTCTTCTCTACCTCCTAAAAATCTTTGAATGCCCAATTCAGATGCCTTCATCATTGTGACCATTCTCTGACCCCTTAACATAATTCATCATTTCTTCCTTCAAACCTTAGTAGCTCTGGCTTGTACACTGCATCAACTTAGATTATGAGGCCCTGAGTAGAAGTACTGGGTTTGCGGCTCCCCAAGGTCCCAGCACAAGGACTGTCCTGGATAAATGATAACTGACTGAGTGATTTGTTGAGTCATGCATTTCATTGTGCTGCTCCTACTTGCCAATGCCTATGTCAGGAAAGACACAAATTTCTTGCCAATCAAGAGGAGGAACAGATGACAACCTATATCCTGCATCTTTACTTAGCCCTTGTTCTTTTCCTCTCCTTCTTCTAGGTAAAACAGTAGAGGGTCCCAAAGGCCTTGTATGAAATGTGGGTCAGTCCTTGGGGGCGGTACTATTATTTGGATTCTTCACCCTAGCTTCTGCATTCACAGGGCCACTCATAAATATTTATCATGGTCAGAACTATCATCTTTGCTTGGGAGACAGATGTCATAGTTAATAATCATTGTTAACTTTGGTTGTTGACAGTTGTACCTAGATGAAGGAGGACTTTGGAACCAGACAGTGAAATGTGGATGTTTGACTGGTAGAAAAGTCTTGAAAGTAGACTTCTGAGAGAAGAATAACACCCATTCAGTCTCAGGATAGTCTTCTGGGAAAGGAGAGTACCCTGCCATTCTTGGGGCAGAATACCTCTGGGAAAGAATAGTTCCCAGACCTAGGGGAGAGGTATAGCCTTGCTGACCAAAAGTATTTGGTCTGATGATATGCTTATTTAAAAAAAAAAAGAGTGCAGCCACACATTACCTTATATATAAGTGCTGGGGAAAGGAAAGGCTTAGATAATAAAGCTCATGGATTATCATTGAAGGTTGGGGAGCACTGAGTAAAGACTTCCTGACAAAAGTAGGTGTGAAGCCTTGTTGAATGGGAATGACATGTTTTCCAGAGACAAGAATGCTGGTTGTCTTAGTATATTTTTCTATAGTATAGACTGAGAATCTTTGAGAGGAAAAAAAGGGAGCACTTATCATCACCTATTAAATGCCAGGTACATTGTGACTTTGTTCTGAAGGCAGGGCAGTTGAGGCATCTGTGTCTTCTCTCCTCATGGCAGGTAAATCTCTCTCTCTCTCTCTCTTTTTTTAAATCTCAAATCCATTTTATTTCAAATAGAAAAAAAAAAACTAAAACTAAATTTCAAAACACATGAGTCAGGGGCAACAATGGTGCATACATTGCACATTGTCATCCCCAAATCATTCATCCAGAGCACAAGACATTTGCATTCAGTTGTCCAGACAACACCAGCACAAATCTTTCTTTTCAGTGAACTCAGAGAAATCAGTAGTATAACTATCTTAACCATATAACCATATATATAAGCACATATACATATGCTGTTTCTTTCAACTAGTGAGACAATACGCTGTTTACACATGTGTGCCTGATTTATTTCACTTATGAGTATGGTCTCAAGTTGCACACATTTACCTATAAAAGTCTCCAGTTTATCCTTTTTTATGGCTGAGTAGTACTTCATTGTATTAAAATACCACATCTTTTTTATTCATTCCTCAGTCAATGGGCATTTAGGTTGTTTCTAAGATCTAGTTATTACAAACTGTGCTGCTATAAACATGGGCACACATATATTGCTGTAGTATGATGTTTTTAATTCTTTTGGGAAGATATCCAGCAGGGAATAGGTGGGTCAAATGGGAACTCTAGTCCTACTTAGTTTTTTGAAGAATCTCCACACTGATTTCCACAGTGGTTGAACCAGTCTGCATTCCCAACAGTGAAGAAGGGTTCCTTTTTCCCCACAGCACCCCCCCTCAACATTTGTTATTGCTTGATTTCTTGATGATAGTCTTTCTTTCTGGGGTGAGGTGAATCTCAGTGTTGTTTTCTTTTGCATCTCTCAAAAGACCAGTGATGCTGAACATTTTTTTCACTTATTTATTTGCTGTTTGTATTTCTTCATCTGAGAAGTGTGTATTCATCTTAGATGCCCATTTTTGGGTTGGGTCTTTAAATCTGGGAGGACTGATTTTTTTCAATTCTTTACACGTTCTTGATAGTAATCCCTTGCCTGAGGAACAGCTGGCAAACATTTTCTCCCATGTTGTGAGTTGTCTCTTCACTCTGTTGGTGGTTTCTCTTACTGAGCAAAAGTTTTTCAATAGGAAGAGATCCAAGTTATCGATTCTTTGTGATAGTTCCTGTGCAGTTGGGGTTTTGTTCATAAAGTCTTTGCCTACACCAATGTCTTCAAGGGTTTCACCTACTCTATCTTCCAGCAGATTTAATGTTTCTGTTTTAATATTAAGATCTTCGATCCATTCTGATTTTAGCTTAGTATGTGGTGAAAGATATGGGTCCAGTTTTAATCTTCAGCATGTGTAGGGCCAGTTTTTCCAGCACTATTTATTAAAGAGGCTATCTTTCTTCCAGTGAATGTGTTTGACACCTTCGTCAAAGATAAGGTGGCTTAGTGAGTCTGGAGTTGTCTCCGCATCTTTTAATCTGTTCCATTGATCTTTGGATCTCTCTCTCTCTCTCTCTCTTTTTTTTTTTTTTTTGCTAGTACCACACTGTTTTTATCACAGTAGCTTTATAGTATGACTTCAAGTCAGGGATTGTGATGCCCCTTCTCTTGTCTTTGTTTAGGGCAGGTAAATCTCAAGCCAGACTGAGTATTCCTTTCACTCGCTGTCCTTGGGCCCAACTTGTTCTCTTCTGCAGTGTCAGAAGCAGTCATCAACCTCTCTCTGCTCTTCCAGCCATCCCTTGCCAGCAGAATTTCTCCTGAAGAATTATGAATACCTAAAGTATTTGGGACCTGGATATTCAAGAGGTCAGATGAACCAGCCTCTGACTCTAGATTGATAAAAGCTAAGCCACCTTCCAAATGATGTCTGTGGGTATAAAATAACAACTGTGCTAAAAGGGAGGAGTGTTTTGTTTTGCCTTTCTTTCTTTCATTTTGTTGTTTTGTTTTGTTTTTTGGTGGTGCTAGTGAGTGAACCGATTGCCTCACACATGCTAGGCAAGGGCTCTACCAGTGAGCTACATGCCCAACCCTGAAAGGAAGTTCTGACAAACATCTTCCAACAGTGCCACACAGGCCTACATAGATTGGGACGGAGGCAGAAGAAGCTCTGGCCTTCAGAGAATAGGACTGTATTTTGCCATATCTCCAGCATTCTCTGTGCTCATGGGCGAGCTGCTTATTCATTCTAGGCCTCGATTTTTCTATGCATAAAACAGAACACGGTAGATTAAATAATCCCTAAGACCCTTTTTGCCTAAAGTTCAGTGACTTATACAATCCAAAGAAATGAAAGTTAATATGAGTTACAATGGTCAGGGAAAACTTTATTCCATATTTATTTACTTATTTTATTTTTGCAGTACTGGAGATTGAACCCATGGCCTTCTCACTGAGCTTTGGTCTCAGTCCTTTTAATTTTTCCTTTTGAGGCAGTGTTTTACTAGGTCACTAAATTGCCCAGGCTGGACTTGAACTTGTGATTCTCCTGCCTCAGTCTCCCAAGTGCTGAGATTACAGGCCTGAGAACATATGGAGAGCTGTCACAAGTGCTTGTATGTAGCAGTAAGTAAAACAGATGTAGTCTTTGCCTTCCCTGAGGTGGAGGTCTACTGTAGAAAACAGAGAATCAAGTAGTAAGAATACTCTGTGATGTTGAGATTCTGGCTGGGGTCTGAAGAGTAGGGAGGTCATTTAAGCTCCAAGTAGAATTCATTCCCTCCCTCTTTCCTCTTGCCAGCAGAGAATCCTGCAGTTCTTCTCTCGCTTTGATTTCTGTTGCTATGGAGACTACCAACGGAACTGAGACCTGGTATGAGAGCCTGCATGCTGTGCTAAAGGCTCTAAATGCCACACTTCACAACAACTTGCTCTGCCGGCCAGGACCAGAGCTAAGACCAGGGCCAGACAACCAGACTGAGGAGCGGCGGGCCAGCCTCCCAGGCCGTGATGACAACTCCTACATGTATATTCTCTTTGTCATGTTCCTATTTGCTGTCACCGTGGGCAGCCTCGTCCTGGGATACACTCGCTCCCGAAAAGTGGACAAGCGCAGTGACCCTTACCATGTGTACATCAAGAACCGTGTGTCTATGATCTGATGCAAGGTAGTCAGGAATGGTAGAAGATCAAGACATTTGAAGATTGTCAGCTGGGGCCTCCAGAACTCTGCTATGGTTCACATCAGACCTCAGGTTCTCTAAAATCAACAAGAAACAGTGCTAAGGGAGGTCACCATTTGGGTGGGGGAGGAGGAGCTGGCAGACCTAGACCTTGTGGATAAAAACAGATTTTATAAACAGTGGGAGCCCATGAACAAACATATAGAAGTACGAAAATACAATTACCAATGACTGGTCCAATGTCTACGGTACTGGTAGTTGAGGACTGAAGGAAGAGAAGAGGAAGTAGTTGCAGAGGGAAATGAAACAGGAAGATGATCTGGGGACACTTTTATTTTTTTAACTTCAGAAACCATGAGATTATCCTGTATCACAGATAGGAAATCTGAAAATGTTATTTATTTATATTAATTCACATTTTACATTTAAAAAACATATTTCATAATTGTGATTTTATCTTCCCTGCAAAGAAAGTAAGGCAAGTACAATGGGGCCCATTTGGGTCAGGATGGTGCCATGATTTGAACTCAAGAGCTGTGAAATCCTTGCCTAGAACTTTTCAGAACTCAATGCTACACAGATATGAATCCAGATCTGAAGCCTACACAATTCTATGGGTTTTTTTTAAGAAAAAAAATTCATAATTATCTTGCTTTTTCAAATATTACAAAAATGTATTACCATTTAAAATGTGGCCAAGGCCCTTCTGAGGACCTTAAGGAGCTCGTACAAGTGCAAGGCCTTGAATGGTAAGTCATACTGACTCCAGGGCCCCTGTGTCTCTTGAGCCATGTCATAGTGCCCTTCTCAGCCGCATCTGCAGTCATGAGGTTTTCATTACCTCCAAAGCAGCTTTTTCTACTTAGATTGAATTTTGTGAGATGTTAAAATCTGCTTCGAGAAGATTATTATCCTGTCTGGGTGATTATCATATTAAAAGATGCGGAGTGTGATAGGCAAGGTACATGGTTCGGTAGAAGAACAGGCCCTGACTCTGGTACTAATGTGGTGTATAACCTCAGGCAGGACACTTCTCTCTGGTCCTTTTTCTTATTTACACAATGGAATAGTTAGACCTGACAGTCTTCAAAGGAGTCTATCAGTTTTGATATTCATATACATTAGCTTGAACCATAAAACCACTTTGTTTGTAGGTCAAAGATAATGAAATAGTTTCACATGGCTCAACCTAAATCATGCAATGAACTCTTTACAAGTCATTTCCCCAAATCCTAGACTGGAACCACCCACTGTTTTGTTTGTCTGATTTCATTTTAAGAGATCTCTATTGTGTCCGCAGCAGGCCCCATTGTAACATACATATTTGTATATAGCAAAATTCTAAAAGAATATTTTTATACCAGTCATCTCTGTGGAACAGGTTATGTGTGATTTTCCCTTTCTACTTTATACATGTATATAACATTTGACTTACCTGACCATAAGTTTATGACTTGAAGCTACTTCTACTCTGAAAAAAAATGAAAATAAACATCTCTGTGTTTCTGGAGTGGAGGCTCACAGAACACATTCCCCCCCGACAGACAGTTACATGGAATCCTGAAAAATCTGTGCCTAGCTCCATGTGTGCTCCCTCTTTTTGAGGGAGAAAGTAGAGACCTCCTTAAGGAGATAGGAGATACTGGTAAGACAACAGAGTTTTGGTTTTGGTTTTATAAGATGGGGTCTTGCTGTGTAGTTCAGACTGGCCTTGAATGCACTATGTAGCCTAGACTGGCCTCGAATTCATGGTTATCCTCCTGCTTCAGCTTCCTGAGTGCTAGGATTACAGGCGTGCACCACCACACCCAGCATGAGACAAGAGATTTTGAAGCTTATAACTTATAGAATTATAGAGACTACCCAGCCCAAAATCACAAATAAAATATGAAATGCAAACAAGTGTTGTAAGGGTTTTGAAAAATGAGTGTATCTCATCACTTGATGTTTGACCAAATCAAATGTTAGGATCTTAAGGGGATATATTTAAACATTCTAATATGCTGTGACTTAGGCACTCCCCTGAGCCCTTCCTCAGATCTGTGTTCTCCAGTTGTCTGGGAGCTTTGTCCCACTGTCTTACACAGCCCATCGGATCTTTGCCTGTACAGGTTCTGCCCTCTGCTGGCCACATCCTAGCATAGTGGCTTAGGCCCCAAGCAAAATTTCATCATTCATTCAACTGGACATTTATTGAGTGTACTCTACATGCCAAACATTCACTTAGACACACTTGGAACATACACATAAACAAAAGAATTCCTTGCCTTGATACTTAAGAACACTTGCTATATGTCTAAGCACTGATCTAAACATTTTCATTTTTATTAACTCATTTAGTTTAACAAACCCTCATGATGACCCTGTGTAGCAAGTATTTCTTACAATTACTTCAAAAGAGATCAGTTGTCTTTTATCTAGTTGCAGGTATGTTCAACCTGAAGTCAGCTGTTTTTCTGCCTTCTTTTTTTAAATGTTATAATTTTTAAAGTTTTAAAGGACATTTATTACTCATATACATTAACTATATATATTACATATTTTATATGTGGCCCAGGACACTTCCTCTTTACTCAGAACACTGAGGGAGACAAATGACAGCCTGCAGAGAAGGGTGATAGCAGTGAGTTACTGCAAGACAGCACAGTAAAAGCAAGCTAAGCAACAAGGACCTCTGTGTCCTCTCTCTCTCTCTCTGTCTCTGTCTCTGTCTCTGTCTCTCTCTGTCTCTCTCTTCTCTCTCCCTTTGACTGGCGATCAAAATCTGTACCTTCACACACTGAGCTACACTACATCCCCAGTCCTTTAAATTTTTTTTTTTGAGATAGGTTTGTGGTGTTTTTGTTTTGTTTTTTGCTTTTTTTGAGATAGGTAAATTGTCCAGGCTGGACTTGAACTTGCAGTCTTCTGCATCAGCCTCTAAGAATGTTGGGATTACAGGTATGTACCACCATGCCCAGCTCTAAAGCTCAATTTTTCTTTGTGTTTCTTTTTTTCTTTTTCTTTTTTTTTTTTTTAGACAAGTTCTCTCTATGCAGTTCAGGCTGGATTTGAATTCTCTGTGTAGCCCAGGCTGACCCTAAACTCCCAATTGTCCTCCTGCTTCAGCCTCCAAGTGCTAGGATCAAAGCCATTCACCACCATGACTGGCTTTTTAAGCTCAACTTTCATCACAGAGTTCAGACCACCTTTTGTGGCTGTCCTTTTTCTACTTCATGGGGGTGATTAAGAAGGGCACACCAAACAAAGAACAAAAACAAGGTAAGTATCAGAAAACATGATGGACAGATACTAATATGATGGTCAAGAAGAAGAAGTATTCATAGATGTATCTTAGAGGAAGTAGGATTTGAGGTAGGATATGAATAATTGGTAAGATTTGGTTAGAAAGTCCAGTATAATATGGTCCAAAGCTAGTGTTCCAAGTAGGTAGATGGGTCTGTTCTACCTGGTTATTCAGCGACTTAGGGCAATGACTGCATCTTAACATGTAATACCCAAGGTCTCTTTGGTTAAAGCATTTCTGGTTAATGAGAAGAAACAAAGAACAAAAAGTCCAGCACCAGAGATTTACTCTTCAATAAGAATGGCAAAATCTACATACATCTCTTCTGCTCAGATCTATAGATGAGGGCTTAGGCCACAACCAGCTGCAAGGGGAGCTGGGAAATCAGTTGCCCAGCTGAATAGTCATGTTTCAGCCAAATATCCATTACTATGGAAAAAACAAAGAGTAGATTCTGGTGGACGCATTCAAATTTAACAGGCTTTCACCCTACCATCCTCTTTCCTACCAGGACTATCAAGATCAAAGCATTTAGTGCCCTGCCAATAAGGGAGAAGTGCTGCTACCCTGATTAGATCATATTTTCAAGGGGGGCCTTATAAGTATAAATAACTATGCCTGTCTTGGCAATGTGACTTTTTTTTTCCCCTTTCCTGGCACCACTGAGTCTGGTCTCTTCTCAGTGAAATGGCAATATTAAAATACTGGCTTAAACATAGGAGAAATAGACAAAGCAAGGCCTTCTGCCAACCTTTTATAGGAAGAATCCTGTTTCACGTGCCACCCAGAAACCAAGCACATGATCTGCCTGATGAAATCAGATACCCCATCTCTGGCAGTGGTTAAACTGTGGCAGCAAATAAACTCTTGGGAGTAAGGGAGTCAGAAATAAGTGAACAGGAAAGAGAAAGAGAAGAAAAACTAACATCTGATGAACAACTACATGCTTCACCTTGCACTGTCCTGAGCCAGAAGGAAGTGTCTTACCAAAGTCACACCCTTCCTGGGGCTTCCCAACCAAAGATAGACCGATACAGGAGTACAAATGTCTGACTCCATCACTGCAATTTGGGACAACTCTGAGGGGCCTTCTTAGCTCTGGAACTGCCTATAGGGTCAGCTGAGGCTTCAGATACAACCCCATTATCGAGTGACTTTTTCCTCTTGCCACTTCTGTGCCTTCATTTCCTTACTCATTTCCTTACTTCATTTCCTTTCAAATCACTCCCCCAAAAAGCCTTCTGCCAACAATTTTCTCCATCTGTCGGTTTCCAAGGGAATCAATCTTTCCACCAAAAACCGTGCCCTAACACTGAATCCATTGCAAAGTTGGTACTCTATCAGTAATGACAAAAGAGTGAGATGATAGAATATAGATGAAGGTAGATGGTGGTTCCAGAAAACCCAGAGGAAAAGACGGTGACAGAGACTGGGGTGTAGAAAACAGCCAATTTTACTCATTGAATAAGAACTAGCCACTAGAGGGCCCAGTACTACAGCTCTACAACTCTGCTACCACTTCAGCAAATAGAATTTTGCTCTTGACCTGGCAGACGCCCAGCATATTTATAGTAGGGGGAAAAGTTGTTGGTTCATTGTTTCCTTCTCTTTTGCACCAGTGTCTTAGCCTGTTTCAATACTCTATCACTACACAGTCTGTGCCATTACGTATGCTAAGTTTATTTTCACAAATCAAGACTAAAGTCTTCTTTCTTCTCACCCAGTGTCTCATTGTTCTTAAGGGGTTCTGATGCTATGAAACATGGAATTGCAAATATGTGATTGTGACAAATCTCACCTAGGGATGGAGAAAAACAACATAATCTACCAAATTCTAACACACACGTGCACACACACACACACACACACACACACCCATCAGTTGGAATGAGGATCAGAAACAGGTTTAGATGCAAAAAACAATGGCCAAGGGAGAAAGAAGTCATACGAGCCTTCATAGATGAAAAGTTTGAGAATATTATGTAACTGAATAAAATAAATTAGTTTTCTGCTGTGGACTTAGTAAAAAGACTTAAAGAAAATATGCCTTCATACCCTATTTGGAAGGACATTTGGTCCTCTGGAAGTTGAGAGACTTTCCTTTCCTTGTGGGGAGCTCCTCAGAGGTTTCTGTTTCTAACATGTAACTTTCTGAAGGGACAGAGTTAGATTGTCTGGGGGATGGAAAGCTCTAAGGATTAAAAGGAGTTGGGTTCAACAAAATGGGAGAATGGAGGAGTAGTAAGACTTGTGTTTGACCCAAGTGTCCAGCTACCCCTATGTCTATGGCAGTGATGACTACAAGGACACTTAGAGAATGGATATCAACCCAAGTTCTTGATAGCTAAGTTTACAGTGGAATAAACAGATGGATGCCTTGAGTAACTGGGCCAGAAACCTTTGCCTGGTGCATACCTGCTTGAACAATGAGTGTCTTCACAATATAATTATAACAGATTGAGGACAAGTCCCCAGGTCATCAGACTGGGTAAGCCCTGGGCTTTTTGCATCTTCAAAAAAGTTCTGAAATTGGACATCTTACCAAATTGGAGATGGAGATGAAGCTAAATTTAATCTGATATGAATTAGAAAAATAAAAATTTATTTTGATTTAACTTTTTAAAAAGTAATGTAATTTTCTTGTACTTGTTACTAAACAAACCAAATGAGTTACATTATTTGGTGCTCTAATAGAAAATCTAGCTGGCCCAGGTTAGTAAAATAATAATAATAACCTATTAAGGGATTACTATGTATTAGGCAATGCATTACTTTATTTAGTCCTCGCAACATAACTATGAGGTAGACTAAAACTCGGAAAAATCAGGTGGGCTTCCCAGGGTCACATTGCCAGTCAATGGCAGAACCAGGTTTGTTGGATTCCATGTCTAACTCCTAGAGTCATTCGTTCCCTGACATGTAGTTCATTACTCATTTAATTCACTTAGCCAGACTTGCACTCAGACAGTGAATGGGACTAACACAATTATTTTGTTAAACACTGAGACAGATCTAGTAGAAGTTAAAGAACAAAAGAATCTCAGAATCCTAGAATGTTTGCACTGGCAGCTGATATAGTGGGGAAAACAAAGGCTTTAGAGCCAGATGTACTAGACTGGAATCCTGACTCTGCTATTCACACCCTATGTGACCTTGGGTGATTTATTACAGTTTTCTGTAACTCTCAGCTTCCATATAAGTATATTATATAAAGCAGTGTACATACATTCTCTCTAGACTGATGTGACGATAGGAGATAATGTTACACAGGACTAGCTACATAATTTTCAAGGCTAGTACAAAATGAAAATGCAGGGTCCCTTGTTCAAAAATTATTAAGAATTTCAAGACGATGACAAGAATATTAAAACAAGTACAGGATTCTTCTAAGCACATAAACCTGTTGGCATGAGGAGTGTCAGGTACAAAATATGTTACAATAAATGGTAGTTCTTTTTCTCTGTCTAGATCAATGATTCTAATCCTCTCCTTTTGCAGATGAGGAAACTGAAGTTCAAAGAACAAAAAATGCAACTTAGTGGTAGAGCCAGGACTATAACTTAGACCTGCTTTTTTCCCAGCATTTCCCAAGTGTATTCTGTAAGATGATTACAGATGTTCCATGAATAAAAGTTTCCATCAACCAGCAAGTTTGTAAAACACTGGGTTAAGGTTAACTAGACATCTTTTGCAAAGCTCTTAAGAGACTTTTCTCTCTGCAACATGAATCTCCATGACAGGGCCATAATATGGAACATTGCCCAGAAGTATTTGATATAGAATCCTTTTTCAGGAACATATTAAATATCCCTTAAAACCCTTTTAGAAATGCTGCTCTATTCACTGCTTTAGTGCAGTGGAAGTTTCCATGAGTTTTGATCTGTGGGGTGTGGTTTTTCTTATTCTAAATTAGAAGCAAACATATTCCTTCCATTAGGCCTTTGTGTTGGCATCCTTGTCCCAGCTGACTTGGGAGCCTGAGGATATAAAAAATAATGAAAACCAGACTCCAGGGAAAGCACACTTGTTTAGAGTCACCAAGTTGCATCCAAAAGGCAGATCTAATGTGCCTCTCTCCCAGGAGTAGGAATGCAAAGACAAAACATACACTGTGACCCCACATTCTTTCCATTCTGGATAATTTGCCTACAGTCACCACATCCCAAGAGTAATAGCTAAAGTCCCATATGAAGTCACACAAGAAACCAGAAAAATCAGGATTGTTATTTTACTAGCCATTGATCTACATTGATTAATTCATGTTTGTTTGTTTGTTTCTTTTTTTTTTTTTTTTTTTTTTTTGCGGCACCAGAGATTGAACTCATAACCTCGTGCTTGCCAGGCAGGCGCTTAGGCCGCTGAGCTAGATCCCCAGCCCTGTTTCTTTTTTTTTTTTTTAGATAGGGTCTTGCTATGTAGTAGTTCAGATTGGGCTTGGACTCACTATATAGCCCAGGCAAGCCTCAAACTCCTCGCAATCCTTCTGCCTCAGCCTCCCAAGTGCTAGGATTACAGGCATGCACCATCCTGCCCAACTACATTCCTTTGTATGGAATACTTTCTTGTATCAAACCTCTCCCATTTGTGAACTAACATACATTTTTATTTCATTTGTAGCACTCTTTCCTCCAGACTTGAAAAATTTCTATGAAACACAGAAAACCTATCAGACTGGATGATCTCTATAGTTCTTTTTAGCTCTAATGATCTATGATTCAGATTTATATATGGTTTTGTAACCTCTTGCCTCTGCCTGTTAATGAAGCCCCTAGTGCCTTAAGAAATGTTCCTCTTAATTTCTGAGAGGCCCATGGAGTGAGTCTCACATACTGCACTGATGAGATGGTGGAACCCTTCTGGAGTTGTCAGTACATGGAATCCATTATAAGGAATGTGCAGAGGGAGACTACCTCTCTGACCCCCTTTATAATGTACATTTTCACATGGGCTTCTAATAGGTCTTACTTACACCTTTTGACTCACAGAGTTTTTAGTAAACTAGTTATACATTTTACTCGTTTCTCCTTCACTCCCTATTCCTCTCTACAAATCACTAAACAAGTACTATATTGGTAGAATTGCAGTAAGACCATAGTGAAGGCAAAAACATATTTGCGAGTCATCTGTAGGAAAATAGATTCACCTTGAGACTGTGATGTTAAGGGAAATAAATCAGATAGGCAAGCTTGAATATCACATGACTTTCTTGTATGAGAAACTCAAAGTATAAATATTTTACAGAACAAAATAAAAGACAGAAAATAGAAAACAGGGAGATAGACCTCTTGCCAGTGGGAAGGGGACCAAGATATGGAGAGAGGAGGAGTAAGGGGAAATAAAAAGAATTGAGGTGGATTATGTGTATGTACCAACTCCCCACAATGGATATACTCATTATGTACTGGAAATACGTACTAATAATTTTTCTAATTTTTAAAGCTAATGATATATGTCAAAAGAAAACAGCTATATTAATTGTCATTTGAGGGCATCAGTCTGACTTACTGAAAGTAAATAAAAAATGAAAGCTAAAAGAAAAACAAATTAGCATGATAAACCTAATGTTGAATTTGGACTTATTCTTTGATTTTAAAGATCCTGTTACTTGACTCACATTGCTTTTCTCCTCACTTTCTTTTAGAATGAGTTCTCTCTCAGGGGAGACCTAAAGCCCTTGTGAAAAACAGACTCTTGCTGAATTGGGCCTTCTTCTGATAGGTTGGAGTGCCTATTTGGGCCATCTAGGAAGTGGATACCACAATGGAATAAGAAATGTAAGTGCGTTGGGGAAACACCTGTGAAGGATAAAGAGATGAGGCAGCCAGGGTAGGTTGGAAAGATCCAAATTGTGATGCAGGTCTGACACTAGTTTTAAAGGGAAACAAACGACGGAAGATTGGGTAGGCATCTCAGACTCTGATGCAGTTCTGAAAAGTCTCATCCAGGTTGATGTGGACCAGAGATGCCCACCTGAAGAGTCTTCTGCAAGGACAACCTGGCTTTCATATGCTGCAGTGCCCATTCAGAAGTAGGGAGAGAACAGGGGGTGGGGATGGGGGTCAGGGTTAGGAAAAACACTACAGTAGATGCCAGAAACACTGCAGTAGACCCCACTGAAAGTAGAATACAACACATACACTCTTCCCAGGGGTTACCCCTCTGGGAGATCTGAGCAGCATACTTCCCATAGCTGCCACATTGTACATGCTCACACTGTGAATTCCAAAAGTGGGCATAATTAAAACTCAAGCTGAAGCCCATCGAGCATATTTACTATAAACATTTATTGAGTATATAAGAGGTATCATAGGCACTGCAGCAGACCTTCCTCTCTGATGAAATAACAAAACCCAAAAAAGGGCTAATCTAGGAAGGTTGCAGGCAATCAGGTGAGTTTTTATGAGCACTATGTCAATAATAGGCATATCTTAGTAACCTCTGTTGTACATTAACACTGTGTCAAGCTTAGTAAGAAAGAAAAATCCTTAGGAAGCTCAAGGCAAGTTTGCAATAAAATATCTCTCACCCTTGAGGAGCTTAGAGCAGACTTTTAAAGATTTTCCATGCTGATCACTGGATGCTCCAAGGAGGTGGAATCCTTTTAGTAGAACTGGCCTAGAGGTTACCAGAGAGACCTTGAAACTGATCTGGCAGCTAACTGCATGGTGCAAGGGCATGCTCCACCCCCAGGACCCTACCAGCCAAGATTCAAGATTTACTGAGAGGCAGGCTCAACACCTGTTGTGACTGTTGGATAAGATTCAAAATTAAAAAAAAAAATGAAAGAGGAAAGAATTGGAAAAGAGGGATTTGTAGTTAGAAGAGGTAAGACAGTAGTCTTTTTAAATCATGCCAAAATTCATCCTAATCTAATGAGCTGGCAAAAAAGCAAATGCCAGTGATAGAAAGAATGCTGGATATGATATCTAAACTCTGCCTCTTACTGCCTGACTGAACTTCGTCACTCAGTGCCCCTGTGCGCCTGAAGTCCTTGGCTATAGTCTGCAGAGCTAAGTCAGACACTTGTTAAAGTTCTTCCTTTTGAACAGTCTAGGATTTTAACAGCTTCCTTAAAAATCATCTTGGAAGAACCTGAAGAGTGGCATGTAAGAGAAGGAAAATACTTTGAGGATAATTTCCTGTGAGTCCACAGATAAGACATCATAACATAGAACAACACATGCAGCACAACATAAGGACCTAACAACCTAACTTAACATGCATTATGAGAAGCATTAGAGGGTAGGAATGAAAGGACCAGTAACATTTTTAAAGCAGAGCTAATTTTATGAACAAGATATGTGGGGGCATTGAAATATGACTCTGTTCTATCTTTATATAGAGGTGCAGTTGGTTGGAGAAGGAAAACAGTTCCAACTGTCAGCTGGTCATAAAAGATCTGAGATTCATATACATTAATTAGGTCAACACATGAACCTCCAATGTGACTAACACAAACTATGCTTGTGTTTTACTGAATCTTCCTCCAGTTTTCCCTTGTAAAACAAACCATTTGTACTCCCTCTTTAAATCTACATTTGCTACTTATTTGTGGTTTTTTATCCCCCCTCCAGGCCCAATATTTTAGGATTCTAAGAATAACAAGAGTGCATGCTCCTTCATTTACTGTTTCTATTGAACTAAGAAAATACCAGAGATTTAAAAAACAAAAACAAACAAAAACCAATCGCCTGCAGTCAAGGGAATGACATAATTAGCAGCCAATCATGAAGAGGTTATACAATCCCCAGACCTTCAGATACTTTACCTCCAGGCAAGGCCCTTCCAGAGGATCAGGTTTTCTCTTGGGGTTTCTTCCTTTTTTGAATTAAGCACAACTGAGGGATAGAGGCCAGAAACACAAACTCTTAACCTAGTCCCTGGTAGATAAATATGTCTAGGGATATTAAATAACCTGAGGGAGAGAGTGCTCTGGGCTCCATGGGAGACAGACTAAAGACAAAGGAGACAGGACTGTGGTGTCAGTGTGGTCATCAGAGTAGCCACAGGAGGGCTGTGCTGCTTCAATAAATAATGGCACATTTGGCAGCCAACCCAGTTCTCAAGCAGGCCTGGGGGCCTACAGGTAGGCAGCCTGCTAACTCTGTGCTGTCACAGCAGATACTACAGATTTATAAATTTTCAAGACAATTTTCTAATAATTGCTTCTCAAAAGTTTTGAGGAAAGGGAACTTTTTTTTTTTTGATTCGCAGAAAGGTGCTATCAGTACTGTCAGTAACCCTGCTGAGAATCCTCCTAATTCTTTTATCAGAACAGGTCTAGTGCCCCTTCTATCTGCTTATAAGGACTCCTACCATCAAATCTACCACACTTTATTCTAATTGCCTGCTTAGTGGTCTATGTTACATGTTAGAGCATCAGCTTTGGGTGAGCAGAGACTGCTTTGTTCAACATTGCATCCTGGGCCCTGGAATGGCACTTAGCCCTAGGACAGATTTAACAATTTAAAAGTAATTGTTGACTGAATAAGCAACATATTCCAAGAGATCGCGATGCTCTTGCCCAGTGGACAGAGAGCTTTAAAAAACAGAGAATTAAAAAACATTGGCATTATGGAAAGATTGGAAGCTGGCATTATGGAAAGATTATTAGCCATGTCCTGGATTCAAGACCATGTTCTTCCTATTATGTGACTTTGGGGAAATATCCTTGAGAGCTTGTTTGGAGGTTCTAGCAGGGGAGCACGGCTACTGGTATACCCTCGAATGAAGAAACAGGCCTCCTCTACCTAGGGTGATCATCCTCTTTGATTGGGAGGGATGCACATGGAATGGTGAAGGAAGAAGAGAACACCCGCCTAGCCAACCAGCTCAGCCAAATCAACTCTGATGATCAGTGGGGTTGCAGATGTTGCAGTCAGATCACCTTCACCTGCTTGGGCAAGTATTCTTGATGTAAACAGGACAATCATGCCCTGTCTACCTCAAAGCGTCAATAAGGAACAATTCAAAAGTACCACCTGGAAAACTGCAAAAATACTAAAGTAAGAGACAGTTAAGGAGCTGTGCCATAGAAGCTGAACTGGAAGCAGTCATCTCTAGCAGAAAACTAAGGATTTCTGGGTTAAGCAATTCTTACTTAGGTTCTAGGGACAGAAACCCCCAGATGTCAAAAGACAAATGCATTGCTTCATACAAAGCAGGGCAAAGTTGTAGCTAGAAATAGATACAAACAATGTCACAAGATAGATTGTACTCTTGGTCTCCTCTCCTTTCCACTCTTACCATTAACCTTCACACCTTCCTCTCTCCTCTGGGTGTTACGGTTTATATTTGGATGTTCCCCCTAAGCCTTATGTGCCCACAGGAGGGGCTTTTGGAAGGTGAATGGATTATGGGAACTTATAGTGACTTGTTAGGAGATAGGATCTGTTTGGAAGAGATGGGTCACCAGTTTGCAGCCTGGGTCTATCCCTTCCCCACTCCTCCCTTGATCTCTCTCTCTCTCTCTCTCTCTCTCTCTCTCTCTCTCTCCCTCTCCCTCTCCCTCTCCCTCTCCCTCTCCCTCTCTCTCTCTCTGCTTCCTGTTGCCATGCCATGAGGTGTTTCTTCTCTGCCATGCCCCTCTGCTTTGCTGCTCTACCTTGGAGCCAGTGGATTACATATGGACTGAAACCTTCACAAATTGTGAGCCAAAATAAACCTTAGAGTTGCAGGGGTCAGGTATTGTCTCAGCAACAAGAAAAGTAACTAAAGACACTGGATGTCAACCTATCAACTACCAAATGACTTCACCCTCACAGCAAGAGATTCTGTCTCTATCTCAAAGTTTTGCCATCTGAGAGTGACTAAACACTTGCCCTTACTTCCAACTGGCAAAATCTCTCTTCGCCTGACTTGAAATAACATTTCCACCCTTGTGCCAAGAATGAATGTATTGGCTCACAGTTTCTGGAGGTTTCAGTCCACACATAATCCACTGGCTCCAAGGCAGAGCAGCATGGCAGAGAGGCATGACAGTGGAGAAACACCTCATGGCATAGCAACAGGAAGGAGAGAGAGAGAGAGAGAGAGAGAGAGAGAGAGAGAGAGAGAGAGAGATCAAGGGAGGAGTGGGAAGGGATAGACCCAGGCTGCAACACTGGCAACTCATCTCTTCTAAACAGATTTACCTCCTAAGAGGTCACTATAAGTTTCCCATAATCCATTCATTTGTGCCAAGAATGAATGTATTGCTCAATTTTTCCATTGCTAAGATAACATACCCAACAGCCATAAATTAAAGAAGAGGTAATTTGGCTCATGGCTTCAGAGGCTTTAGTCCATGGTCAAGTCTGGCTCCAAGGCAGAAACATCATGGTGGAAGGGCATGGTGGTACAAAGCTGCTCACTTCATGACAGCTGGGAAGCAGAGCACAGAGGAAGACTGCCAACAAAAGATATACCCTCCAAAGGCATGTCCCCACTGACCCACCTCCTCCAACTGGGCCCTACCTGCTAATACATTCAGCTATGAACATCAGTGGTGGTGATGCAGTATAGTGACAATCATGAAAATCGGTATGATGATTCAGAAAACTAAAACTAGAGATTCCATTTGACCCAACTATATCTCTTCTGGTTATCTTCTCAAAATAGTCGAAGATATATTACAGTGTTACAAGCATACCCATGTTTATAGCAGCACAACTCATTATAGCTAAATTTTGGAAGCAACCTATTTACCTATCAACAGAAGCATGGATAAAGAAAACATGACATAATGGAGTACTATTCTGTCATAGTACATTGGAGTACCTTCTGACAAATTTGAACAATTCGTAAGAAAATGAATACACCCTGAGACCATAATGCTAAGTGAAATGAATCAGACACAGAGGTTAAATATTACATGATTTCTCTTATATAAAACCCAAAGTATAAGTAATTTAGGAACAAAATAAAAGACAGATGATAGGAAACATAGAAATAGACTTTGTAGAGATGAGAAGGGGGTCTGGAGATGTGGGGAGATTGGAGGGAGGTGAGGAAAAAGCAAGTTAAAACAGATGAAGAGGCAATATGTATACGTACTATTTCCCTGATGAATGTATTTATTGTGTATTGCAAATGTACACTAATTTTCAAGTAGAAGAAAAATAATTTAAAATGTTTAAAGTTCTAAGGATTAGGAAAGATGGGAGGGAGAGGAGGGGAAGGGGAAGTAAAAAGGATCAAGATGTGATATGTATGTGTACTAATATCCCATGATGAATGTATTATATATCACAAACATATTGACTTTTTAGAAAGAAAAGAAAAATCTAAAAATTCTTTTGTGACTATGCCTTACCTTTATAACTAGCTTAAAAATACTAATAAAACCAAGGACTTTGGTACATATATGTATATATATATATATATATGCACATATATTTCATTTATCTTGTAGTTCTATCATCATAAATACAATAGAACATATCTCCCAGACACTTCCCATTGAGTTTTATATGGACAATGAGCATGAAGAAGCTATGGAATGGTGGGAAAGAAAACTACAGTTAGAAGCACAAGATTTAAGTTTATGTGCTGGTTCTGGAGATATGGATCAAGAAGATACCTATCCCTTGAGTTTCTTTGGTACTACAAGGAAAAACAGAAGACTGAAAGCCCTTGGGCATTCAAAATGCATTATCCTGGGCCTGTGGCTCTTAAAGGTTGTGTTTACTTTTAATGAAAATACATAGGCCTGATCATTCCCTTCCCTTATTCATTGATGTACCCTGGTATGGGATAGGACAAAGAATGGAGAAATACTTGGAAAATGCTCTTCCAGTGAGAATCACAGTAACTTTAGATTCCGAGATTGTTTGATGTAATTAACAGGTTTGTGCGACTTCAAGGAGGAGGCATCTTTGTACATATCTCCATATTATTCTGATTACTGAAAGCTATATTTATTAATCTGAACCCAGGAACTGTTTTCTCAAAGTAGGGTATTCATTTCCAGTAGACTAGAAAGGAAATTACCAAGATTCACAGATGATGTCAGCTCTCTACAGTCTATTTATAAAACCCACCTCGCCAAATTTCTGAACCTTATAATCACTTCCTTCAATACTTTTCTTCTTATCACAATCAAATAATAAAAGTCCTTACATTGCTAGGAATTTGTGTAATGCTTTTAAAGATAGTTCAATAAATGTTTACTGTTTGACTACTCTCCAGTTGCACAGAAGTCTGCTTTTCCTGTGATAACTCACACTAATTGACATGTTTTTGTTTAGCACAGTTTGACTGACTTACTAAAATGACTATACATTTTGGTTCTTTGCCAAGGCAGTGGATGAAACCTCTAGTTGAATCCAAATCTGACTCCTAGAAGCTCAGAGGGAAGTCTCTGAAGAAAAGAAATAACAAAACTTTAGGGAGGTTGTTACAACCTGGTGTTTAAGTCAGGTGGGAGAGTTTAATTTGTTCACTAAAGAGAGCAACATAATCTCCAGGGGTGAGAAAAATGCAACTGTGCCTGTAGATAAAGTTACTGTACCGTGCACTTGAAAATATGTTAAGAGAGTAGATTTCATGTAAAGTGTTCTTAACCAAAATAAAGTTAAAGAGCACTTATATTTGTTCAACTCTTAATACATTACAAAGTGTTTTCTTATCCCTCATCTCACTGGAGACTCCCGGCAATCTTGTCAGGCAGATATCGTTGATCTTAATTCTATAGATACAGAAGCTGTTATGGTTTGTGTCTAGATGTCTCCCCAATATCTCATGCAGTCATGGGGGATGGGATTTTCAGAGATGACTGAATCTAGAGTCTAGAGTTTGTGATTAACTCATGGTCCAGTGCGGATTAATGCTCAGTGCTACACCAGTCCTCGGGCGGGTAGTCTGTGACAATAAAAGGGACATGAACCTCCCCTCTCATGTTCATTTTGCTATCTTCTGCCATACAAACTGTTACCTCTCTGCCCTATGCCACTCTGCCTTCGATCCAGCTGATTATGGACTGAAATCTCTAGGAACTGTGAGCTAAATAAACCTTTCCTCCTTTAATTTTGGGTGTCAGCAACAAAAGAAAAGTAACTAAGAGAGAAGATAAAGCTGAGAAGATTTATGTCCATGCCCAAAGTTATACAATTTTAGTACCAAGATTTTCCTAGACTAGAAGGAAACTTAATATAAAGTAGTTTGAGTAAGAAATAAACTATTGGCTTATATACCCGAGAAGATATGGAAGATACTGTGACTTTCTTCCCATTGTCCATTCTCTTTTCCCTTAATAGTTGCCTTGATTATCATCCATTATTACTCTCCTCCTTACTTCCCAACCTGAGCCCAAGTACTTCTGGAGCTGATAACTTTGCCACTGATTTAAAGAGCAGAGCTTATGGCGCATGTTTACACTAATCAGTACAATTGTACTTCCTGGCCTGGTTATTGCTCAAAGATAGACATGTGACACTAACTGGGCCAATGAGAAGCAAGGAAAGTTTGGCCATGGGTTTCTGGAAAATAATTTTCTGAGAAACTACCTGGAAGAAACTATTTTATTCTATGAAATGTAAGAGAGTAATTGCAACCAACTGCTTTTTACAACTCTATAGAAAACTGATTTTTTTTTTCAAATCCATTTTATTTTAAAGAGAAGAAAAAAATAAAATTTCAAAACATGTCAATTGGGGGCAACAATGGTACATACATTGCACATTGTCATCCCCAAATCATTCATCCAGAGCACAAGACATCTGCATTCAATTGTCCAAACAATACCAGCACAAATCTTTCTCTTCAATGAACTCAGAGAAATCAATAATATAATTATCTTTTTTATACACACATATACATATATTCTTTCAACTTCTCACACCAGTGAGAACATGTGTTTACATGTGTGTCTGATTTATTTCACTTATGAGTATGGTCTCAAGTTGCACACATTTACCTATAAAAATCTCCAGTTTATCCTTTTTTATGGCTGAGTAGTACTTCATTGTATAAAATTACCACATCTTTTTTATTCATTCCTCAGTCAATGGGAATTTAGGTTGTTTCCAAGATCTAGCTATTAGAAATTGTGCTGCTATAACATGGGCACACATATATTGCTGTGGTATGATGCTTTTAATTCTTTTGGGAAGATATCCAGCAGGGGAATAGCTGGGACGAATGGGAACTCTAGTCCTATCTAGTTTTTTGAAGAATCTCCACACTGATTTCCACAGTGGCTGCACCAGGCTGCATTCCCACCAACAGTGGAGAAGTGTTCCTTTTTTCCCACAACCCCTGCAGCATTTGTTATTGCTCGATTTCTGAATAATAACCGTTCTTTTTGATGTGAGGTGGAATCTCAGCATTGTTTTAATTTGCATCTCTCAAATGACCAGTGACGTTGAACATTTTGCTGTTCATATTTCTTCATCTGAGAAATGTGTATTCATCTTAGATGCCCATTTTGGGGTTGGGTCTTTAAATCTTGGAGGATTGAGTTTTTCAATTCTTTACATGTTCTTGATAGTAATCCCTTGCCTGAGGAACAGTTGGCAAACATTTTCTCCCACATTGTGAGTTGTTTCTTCACTCTGTTGGTGGTTTCTATTGCTGTGCAAAATCTTTTCAGTAGAAGGAAATCCCAGTTATTGATTCTTTGTGATAGTTTTTGTGCAAGCAGGGTTTTGTGCCTCGAAGACACCAATGTCTTCAAGATAGAAAACCAATTTTAAAATGAAGCTGACACTGAATAGCAAATAGGGTCTTTGATGACATCACCAAACTAATAAGTCAACTAATTCTGAAGCACAACTTACTCTGAACTTCAGTTTCATTAGCCATGAACTACTCTAGTATACTTTGTGGCAAGTAACAGAAAATCCAACTCAAACATTAATGGACCTCAGGTTATTTGTCTGAATACATGGAATATATAGTTAACCAGCAGTAAGAAATAATGCTATAATCTAATAACTCCATGAGGGAATTCGTGGAATGGAAGAAAAAGCTGCAGAAACCAAGTCTTTGGAGATGGAAATCTGGGTTTCCATGGCACTTCAAACCTTGAATCTCTTCATTTCTCACTCTTCTTTTCTCTCATTCTCTTCTATTCAAGACATTTTTTCCACTATGCAGCAAGACATGATCACCTGCCACCTCACCATATCAATGAGGGTCCCAACAGGAAAGGGAGGCTTTTCAAACTGTATAATCTAAAAGGAGTACAGAAAATAGACTATTTACAATCATATGGCTAAAATTAGCAGAAAGGACAGTGCAGTGCCCCAGGGTTGGAAATAGCCTGGTGGGATGTTTCCACTTCTGAGTCTGAAGAGATGAGGGGGAGGAGCAGGTACCAGAACTAGAGATGGATAAAGTTTCTTGAGAGGTCACATGACAAGGAATAAATCAGACTGCATTCCAATCTCAGTCTCTTCTTCCTTTTTATTACCTGCTAGTCTTCACCAGAGTTTAACTTCACTGAAAACTGGAAGGAAAGGGATAAACTTGAATGAACTTGAATTCTCTCATGTAGTTATTAGATTATAGCATTATTTCTTATTACTGTTAACTATATACTCCATGTATTCGGACAAGTTACATGAGGTCCGTTAATGTTTGAGTTGGATTTTCTGTTACTTACCATGAAGTATACTAGAGTAGTTCATGGGTAATGAAACTGAAGTTCACAGGCCACTCCTCTGAGGCACAGAGTGGGCTATAGAAGGTTAGAGGGTGGATTTAAAAGAATAAGTGAAAGACATCCAGTACCCTATGGTTAACAACTTTTACAGAAAGAGAGTGCTTTTTTTTCATAGCACTGGAAAAGAATTCTAGCCTTATTTAGGACAATGTCTCACTTCTTGGGCCAATTCTATAAACATGGAAGTAATTCCTCAGCCCTAACAAATATTCTACAAAGTTGTTCTTGGAATACTCTACTGCAGAGAGGTTTTATTATAAAACATAAATATCACCATGAGCAGACAGAATATTTAGATCCTACCCGGTTTTCTACTGAACTGGTTAATTTATGAAGAAAAATGCAAGGTTAGAGCTATCATAAAGCATCGCAGACCAGTGTAGCAACATTATGAAGTACATAATCTGTGTTCAAATTTCAATTATTCCACTTACCATATCTATGAAGCCGAAGAAGTCTTTTATTTTCCCTAAGCTTCACCTATAAAGTAAAGAAACTAAGATCTTATAGATTTGTGAGAGCTAAATAAGATAATATATATAAAACAATTAGCACAGTTTAAATGGTATCTAGTAGTCAAAGAAGAAATGGGTACTGCATATATGATGGAATACACACTATCCAAGAGAATTTGATTCAAGTCTTAAATCAGTTTTGATAGTTTATGGATGTCCCATTATCTTTACCTATTTTCAGGTGAATGTTGAAAGTTTTAAAACGTTCATAGAAGTCAGATGGGAATTAAAACACAGTATCTATTTCTGGTAAACTGGGTTAGATAACATGAGTTGGACCCCAAAGAATAGGATTTGGACCTGAACATGGGAAATGTTACTTCTTTAGAGCTTATCCAACCCGACACGTAGAAGACCAATGTCAGCTTCATGCTACAGGAACCAGGGCAAAGCAGTCAGGCAGCTAGCATTCAAGAGGAAGTAAAGCTAATAAGAACTCATGCCCTTCAGCCCTTTACCAGAGATAGCATCAGGAACGTACCATATATAGTAAAAAAAATCTAAAAGAATTGTAGAAATCCTTTAAAGACATTCTACACTCAAGCTACAAAGAGAGAGGAACACTGGCTAGAAAAAAGCCCAAAGTACAGATGTGACTCAAGAACTACTGATCCAAATACTGTGAAGAGCAGTGGTGGCAGCAGCAGTGTAACCACTGAGGGACCAAAACAGTCAGGAGAAATCTGGACACATCACTCAGAGCCTCTGCCAATCCTATCGTCTTGAGAGTCTCAGGTTTCTAAGCATCTCCTTCATCCAACCCTTGGGAAATTCTTAGATCAGTAGAACTTACTGACTCTAACAGGAGTAAGTTTATGCCATGAACTTTGTCAGTCCAGAATTTTCACTGACCCTACTGAACATTTCAAGATCCCTTTAGTATCTCCTTATCTACCTCTCATTAGGCTTTGGTCCAGGTTAGGCTGACTCTCTAGAACTGAGTAATCATACATTAGGTAAAATGTGAATTTATAAGAGTCTGCTCATAAAGTGACCTAAAGATCTTGTAGAGGAACCACACTATTGTGTAGGCAACTAAAGTAAGCTTTCTATCAAATGCTGAAATTGTATAGTCATAATAAGTGGTATTGGTGCACAGATACCTAAATAGGCTAGTGGGGAAAAAAAACAGAGAGCCAAAATATGTGCTGAAACTAGGTATAGGATAAAGATGGTATTTCAAATAACTAAAGAGGGATTATTCAATACATAATGCTAGAACAATAGGATAACTTTATGAAAATATTCAATGAGAACTGTTTCCACCGTACTCAAAAATAGATTGAAGATAGATTATAAATCCAAATCTAAAAGCAAAACTTTAGAACAAACGACTTTTTAAGGAAAGTTATTTTATCATGTATGTTGTATAGTAAATACCTCCCAAAAGTGAGTGACTTAAAACAACCACCATTTTATTTGCCATCAATTCTGTAGTCAGCAGTTTGGGCTGGCTATAAATGGTGGGCTGGGCTAGTTCAAAGGGGCAGTGCTTATGATGGGTCATTCATTTGGCTGCAGTTATTAGCAGGGTCTCCTGTACCAAGGTAGTCTAACACAGACTCACTTACATGACTGGCAGTTGCTGCTGGCCATGTCTCCAGCAGGCAAGACTTGAAAGTGTTGTGTTTCAAAACACAAGTCCCAGTGCCCAAATACTTTTCAAGTCTCTGCTTATACCACATTTGCTGATGTCCATTTGGCCAAAGCAAGTCATAGAAGTCATTCAGCCAACTACTCTCAGGCCACTTTCCACCCACTGCACATTGTAAAAAGCTTCTTAAATTACAAAAAATATAATATAGTGTTATTATTCACATTTCTCATAATGTATTCTGTGCAATTTTGCCTTAGAAATATCAGATTAGCGAATTCTAATCAAAGACAGCATGTGGAACATGTAAACAAATGCTGTTGGGAAAGAAAGCAGATGAGTTATGGGGGAAGAAAAAAAAAAAGCAGATGACCAGGTTGCTGCTCTACAATGTAGAATATTTTCATATTAACTGTACAGCAAATGTGATCATCAATACTGAGTTAGCAAATGTGAAATCATTTTAAATAGGCCATCATATAGTAAAAATACAATACAGGCAGTTCAACATGGACATCCATTTTTGCTTGAATAACTGAAAATGAAGTACTAATAGATGAAAACAAATACAATAGAAATATATCTAATTGATAGTTAAAAGTCACCTGTTTTATGTATGCTTGTAATTCAAACATGTAAAAAGAAAAACTACAAAACATTCAGCAATTAAAAACTGAGAACAAGCGAGAGAGAAACATAATAAAAAGTCAATATCTTGATGTTTAAATTACATAGTGCTGACAGCTATAATGTGAAGGCATTTTTCAAAGGTTACATATCACCAAACTTCCTTTTCACCAAAATGTGGTCAAGAAAATAGAAGAAATAACACAAAAGGGCAGACTTAGAATAAATAAGTGACATAATTCAAATCAGTGATTCATTGAAAAACTATTCGTAAGAATCAGAAGAATTATCAATTGAAGAGTAAAGTTTTCTTATTTCGGGGGACAAATACGTTGCTCTACCTCCTCTCCTTTCCTTTCCTTTCCTTTCCTTTCCTTTCCTTTCCTTTCCTTTCCTTTCCTTTCCTTTCCTTTCCTTTTGAGACATGATCTTACTCTATACTCCAGGCTGGCCTTCAGCTCACTATGTATGTAACCTAGGCTGGCCTCAAACTC
>RJWT010008283.1:0-26548 GCA_004365215.1 Cuniculus paca | reverse complement strand
CGACTGCAACTGCTACTGCAACCGTGACCACATGTCTCCAGGCTTAGCAGCTCTTCTGGTAGGGTGAGTCTGGCTCCAGGCTAAGGCGCTGCCAGCCACCACCTTTTTCTTCAATTAAATTCTTCTTTTTTTTCTCTCTGTGGGCTTCAATTCATATTTTAGATTCTTCCTGGTTCCAGGGGACCCACTTCCTTCCTTCTTGTCCTCTCCATGCTGCTGTATTCTAGAATCTGAACTGTTTCTCTCAGAGAGACTGTTTACTCTGCTGCTTACTGTTTCACCATCTTTGATCGCTCTTATTTAAGATTTTTATAAAAACTTATTTAAAAGACATTAAATTTTCTTATACAGTCCTGACTGGACCAAAATTAAAAGAAAATTGATTCCATTCACAGAAAAACAAAAAATATAATACTTAGAGATAAACTTAATAAAAAATATATGCAACCTGTGTGTATGAAACTATATAATCTCACTTAATGATACAAAATAATTATACAATTATATCTTTGTCTTGGCTACCAAACTTAACTAAATATTATAAAAAAATTAATTTTCCATTTTGATTTCTAAAATGATACTTTGATTTATAAGGCAGCAATTTTTTCTAATACTGATTTAAATAAGTAAATGGGCTAAGGTGGTACCCATTCTAACTTGCTGCACCAAATTTCAAATAGCACGATAATTAAAATTTTCAAATATTGGTGTAAATAGTCTGTCAGTGGAAGAAAAATGAACCTTAGTTACAGTCACAAGTCATAACTAAGTATGATTAAAATGTCATAACTAGTTAGTATGAATAAATACTTTATTTGATAAATGATAGTGAGAAAGTTGATAGACATTTGGAGAATTAATTAATTAAGTATATTAGACTCAAGTTAGATCAAGCTACTCCCCTGCTACTAAAAACAACTTTATTCTCTTCTAGTTTGAATATTTATATTGCTTTTGGGGCTACCCTTAAATTAGTTATATCCTGTGTGACATGTCTTCAAATTTGAACTCACTTAAAAGTAGAAGCACAAGATACTCTCTTAGCCAGATGTATACTACTGTCCATGACTTCAGCAGCCAAACTGAGGAAAACCACCAAAGTAGAAGTCAAAGGATCCTTTAGAAATATATTATTGCTGAGGAGGTCAGCAAAGTATCAACTCAGAAAAAGACTAGAGAAAGTGCTCAAAGGAGACTCTTGCTTGCAAAGTCTAAGTCCAGGGCAGGGTACAAGATATTTAAGAAACAAAAGTAATTCTTTAGGGCTAGAAGCCCAAAATGAGACAAGGAGACAGCTCCTTTGAAGGATTCTGGGCTGAGAAAGAGCTGTAAACACTGCAAAACAAATTTATCTTTGAACATAAAAACATGGCTGAACAACTTTCTGAGCCAAAGAAGTACAGAAAAAGAGTAAGCTAGGGAGTGAAGATGGGTTGAAATGAGTAGCTTTCTCTTATATCCCAGGTAAAATTAAAGTCTCATGATTCTGAAACCATTGCTTATAAATCTTTTTTTCTTTTTAAACAGGTTCTCACTTTGTATTCCAAGTTGACCTTTAACTCTATGTAGCCCAGGCTGACCTGGAAATGACAGCAATCCTCTTGCGTCAGCAGCCTGAGTGCTGAGATTCTAGGCATGCAGCGCCACGCCTGTGAAACCATTGCTTATATTTCTCTTCATCTTACTAGATAATAAGAAATTGAAAATACATTAACAATAGCCTAATTCATTGCAATATCACACAAATGCCAGGACACGAGGGAGAAATAGGGCCTCTTAAATCTACATTTTGAAATGTTACAGGAGGCATAAAAATGAAAGACAGTATAAGAATTTTAATAAAATATATACTAGGTATTTTACAAAATCCCAGTGACTGTATCATCATTAGAAAATAATAATTAGCCTCAGTCATAAAGTATTAACTGCTCAAAGTCTGTTAGCCTCAAGAAGGTGATATTGTGGTTCTGGTTTTTACTTCTATTATCAAAGTTCATTTGTTTAACATGTTTGTTTTGGTGATTTGTTCAGTTTTCCTGTTGCTGAGAAGAAATACCAAACAGCTACAATTTAAAACAGGAGAGGTTTAATTTGGATCATGTTTTCATTACAGGATCAGCTGGCTCCAGAGCAGAAACATTATGGTATAAGGGACTGGTGCAGCAAAGTTATTTAGTTCTTGGTGGCTGGGAAGCAGAAAACAGGAAAACTGCCAGAGAGAGACAGACCATCCAAAGTCACTCCCTTGATGACTGCCCTCTACCTGGGTCTTACCTCTGAACAGCATATCCAGCTATTAGGAGTACAAAATCCCTTAATCCAGTTATCAGTTCAGGAGTCTCTTAATCAAGTCAAGTTTAAAATTAAAATTAGCTGGCATATTTGGTTAAAAAAAGTATAGTGTGAGTGGTCCAAGAGCTATGCTTTCTTAAACCACTTTGAAATTTCAAATTGCATTTCAAATCAGGGACTTAGACTCAGTGACTATTTAATATTTATACCTGTGGTCAATATCTATAGCCTTATTAATGTAATGATTATTTTCACAGTAAAATTATAAATTGGCTGACTTGTGAGTTTTCAGTATGCTTTTCCTTGATTGGAATAATAGTTGATAATAGCTAAAGATTTTCTTTTTTTTTTTTTTTTTGGTACCGGGGATTGAACTCACTACCTTGCGCTTGCCAGACAGGCGCTTAGACTGCTGAGCTAGATCCCCAGCCTTCTAAAGATTTTCTTTAGCTATACCATAAACATACTGCCAAAATATAATTGTTTTATTTAGATCAGGTATATTACAATCTTTATATAATACAATATGTATTTAATACCAATTTAAATTAGCAAATAAAACAAATGATAAACAATTCATTTTGAGAGAGAAAACAAGAAAGTAACCAATTGTTTTCATGATATTGTAAAAAAGCAGATGCATAAATACACCATGAATTATAAGCTGATTTATGCATAAAAGATTAGAGACAGGTTTTCAAAAACAGCAGGTAACTTAGATAATGTTACATTTATATAATACTTAATGAATAAAAACAAAATGGCTTAATGTATGATGCTTATGAACTCTTAATAGCATCAGTACTTATGTTAATGACTGTCAGGTATTATAAAGTTTTGTAAGAGAAATACAAAACATTCCTTCCTCAAATGTGAATACTGAAAAAACTCAAATAGCAATAATCTCCAAAAGAAACATGTTACTCAGTAGAAGCAGAATCCTTAATTTTGGTTTCCTATGAATTTATTGTTTATACTTTGTGGTAGTTCAGCTGTAAACAAATAATACCTATGTTGTTATTTAATAGTATAAATGATGATATACTATAAAAAGTTACAGAAACAGTATAAGTTACATCCAAACAGTGAAGAAAGACTGATTTTAGAACTTCATTCTCTTAATCTGTAGGGTGAACTACTGATATGTTACAGAGGCAATTATGGTCTACCCATTCATCCTGCATTCACGCACTTTAAGAACTGTATTGTGCATGGACTCTTGTGTAAACAATGACCAGTATCATGTGGAGAACATAGGACTCTTGTGCAAACAATGACCAGTATCATGTGGAGACAGGTGTTTGATACAGAGCACAGTAGGTACATAAATGTCTCTGTCTTCAGAGAGAGGGAGATATGTTCTTTTATGCACACATATATTCATTTTTACGTGCAATTATATGTTATTAAGTATAACAACATCATAATTCTATAACACTTTTAAGGTTGTAAACTTTCATATACATTATCTTACTTAAACCTATCAATCACTTTAGGTATCGTCATTGTTTTATAGAACAATCTCTTCTATTTTATAGAACAATTTTGTATTTTTATAGAACAATGTTTCCTTACTGTAGATTTTTGTGAGATTATACCTGTGATTCCTATATTTTTAAATGATTAACATTATTATTATATTATGATATTTCAGTAACTTTGCCTAACATGTATTTCTAACCCCAAAATACCAATATGTTAACAAACTAGTAATAAAAATGTACCAGAAAGGAAAGCTTATGAGGCAAAATAAATTCATGTAGCTTTTGGGTTAAAGTGTAATCTATTTCTTCTGATTGCTGGGAGCTCATTTTACGCTAATATACTTATCAGTCCTTAAATATAAGGATGTTGTGTGCAATGTCTCAAAAGTAGGGGACAATAGAACCTTTGTGGCTTGAAGAGTTTGGTATGAGGTGTGAGCATGTTTGAAAACTCTGTTGCAAAGACTTTCTGGGAATAAATATTTCTCCTTCTTCAACCAACCAGAGCAACCTGAAATCGTGTGAATGCTTTGTCTACTACTTGAAGCCAGACATTTTCTTTTAAAGAACTGAGAACATAATGGAATTAAAAGCTAATTTTTATGCTCCTCACTGTCTATGAGCAAATGATTTTTAAACATAAATCATATTGCAGAGATAATTCAACTTTATGATGAATAGTCATATATAGTTTATCTCCCCAAACTCAAAATATGAAGAAAATCCTAGTTTTAATACTAAACCATTTGTTTTTTATAGCATACATATAAAATATTGTTCTTATAACGTGGAAAGTTTTCACTTTCTAGAAGCCTTTTAAAATTAATAGCTTTTGATTTTAATTTTCCAGAGCTAACAGTAACATAAAATAGTTTCTGATGATATCATTTGAAAGGCTTTATTGTGTTGCTTTAGCATTGAAATAAATTACTTTTTAGTGGACATCATTGGTCCATTAGGAATAAGCAATATCCAAATAAATTTGCCAATATGTTAGGAGCTGAGAAAGGATAGGACAGAGAAAAAAATAAGCACTGAATTGTTGCTTGTCGGGACCATTTAATTAGTGTGAACATAGCCTTTCTCAAATTCTCAAGACTTTCTAGAACCCTGCTATTAAAAATGTGGAGAAAGAGACCAGAAACCCTAAGATCACATTAGAGCTTATTAAATAGGAAGGGTCTTGGCTCCCCTGAGACTGACTGACTTACAATTTGTATTGTACAGAAATATGCAGATGACTCTGGTGTACATTAAAGTTGAAGGCATTTTTTTAAAAAGTTAAGTCCAGGAGTCTTTCACTAGTGTTCATTTTAGTGGCTGGGAGCCTTCATTTTAGCATCCTTCCTTTCTTTACCTCATATAGTCCCAAGAACGTGAAACTATCTCAAAAAATTTAATTTTAAATTATATCAAAAAATTTAATAATTTTTATAAATCCTTCAAAGTAGAGTAATAGTTAATTCTTCTTAAAGAAAATTTGATTCAGTTATTAAATTAATCAGATCACAACATCACAAACCTGGTCACTTTTTTCCTTACATGAGGCTAATAGATGCTAAGCAGTTAATAACCAGAGAAGCCTTCACATCAAGCAACTTCGATGACATTTTATCCAATAAGGATCAGGAGACTTAGGATTAAAATTGTCAATGGCAATAGAAATTTGAAAGCAATGTCTAACTTAGTTCTTTTTTTCCCATAGTTTTTTTTTGAGAGTTCATTGATACAGATACATTTTTTGGGTTCATCAATACAGATACAGTGGATAAGCCAACTCCAAATAGAATTAAGATATAACAGAGGTTGTCTCTATTACAAAATAACCTCTAATTTTTCAGGTAGATCATTCCTTGTAAAGTTCAGCATATCATAGGCTCAAAAATAGAGATAGTTTTGAAAAAGATGACATTTTAGCTACAAAATGGAGCGACTGACCAAGATACCAGTTAACTGAGGAAATAGCATGGTAGGTAGAATTCTACTATTAGGCTTAAGTAAGGAGCACAGAGTGAGTTAGAATGAACAGAAGGCATCTAATGAATCCCCATATTTTAACTAATTCCATTTGACAATGATGCCGGTGAAGGGTATAATGCTTTATAAAAGTCTTTTAATAAATTATAAACTTTACTGCTATGTTTAACTAATTAATTAACTTATTATGATGCTGGTGATCAAACTCTATCACTAAGCTACACCCCTAGCCTGTATTTTTTAAATGTAGAGTAGACATTGGCTTATTTTTTTCTCTTTTGGATAGCTAAAATCTTATTTGGAGGGGAGATTTTCCACTGTAAACAGTCACAGAGAGGTCTAGGTCCCCACTCCTCACCATGAAAAGGTAGGATAGATAGTGTCTCCATGTCCTAGTAATCACAAGCATGTGACTTTGGTTTGGCCATTGCATTCTCCCTGTAGGGCCTGTTATTCAGAGGTTAAGATGAGCTTCAGACTTCTTTATAGGTTCTACAAAGACATAAATATGTTTGGGCCATTCTTGGAAAATGTCTGCTGAGATTCTTGTACAGGGGAATTTGGAACTGCTTTATAGTTCTTTTCCTAAGATTTGTTCTGTAACCTAATTCTGAGTCTGCAAGTCTTACTAATAACTTCTCTCTTGCTTTTTTCATGCAATCAAGTATCATAACTGATCTAGAAATATCACCTTCCCACCAGACATGAACAGTACTGGTATTTCTACATTGTTCACTGATGTAATTTTGGGCAGGTGGCTGGTATTTGAAAAGAGCCTCTGTTAGTGGTAAAAGCAGAGGCAGTGGTGGTAGTGGTGATAATAGTGATGGTTACTAGCTATAAGGCATCCTGTGCACAGAAACCAGATGACGAGATCTCTTAAGTGGATGTGTATTAATGCATCCATTTCACAGATAAGGAAACTAAAGTTATTCTACAGAAAGCCACACAATGAGGTCATTTTGGCCCAAATCACATGCCTAGTGAATTCCTGAGGTAGAATCCAAATCTCAATCTTTTAAGATTGAAATCAGAATTCTTATTAGGATTCTCATGATGCTAGGTCTTTAAGGGCAAATTTAATGTCATTATTTGAATAAAATAATATATGGATATGCAATGATTGAGGCATAAGTGAAATCTTCTTACACTCTTTCTCTTTGCGGTACTGGGGATCCAAGCCAGGGCCTTATGCATGCTAGAAAAGCATTCTACCACTGAGCTATATCCCCAGGCCTCCCTACACGCATAACTTTGTTGATGTTCTCTTAGAGATAACAACCCTCCTCCAATGAACATCGAAATGTTTCTTTGTAACTGAAATGAAAATTAAATTTAAAAAATAACTTACATAGTTGTGACATGTCTCTTTAATACAGTATTAATTTTATACTCAAAGCACTATACCCAAATCCCCTAAAAATTTGATATATCCCATCAAGCTTTAAAGTGGACATTGGATATGTCTCTTGTATTAGCCTTGAAAAAGAAATCTATATGTGCACAACTGTGAGCCTATGTAAAAACTACTAAGTTTTCAAAGATTGGCTATCAAATGGAAATCAGGTACAACTAAAACCAGATGGTAGCATTTTTAAACAATTTCTAAGTAGCTTTCCCATATAAAATGGTAAGTATTTACTGGTCATGGTTCATTTTGCCTTCTTTGATGAGAAATAGTAGTTATAATATTATAAGGATAGTTGAAATAGCTAATATTTACTTAGCAGTTACTAGGCACCAGGTAGAACCACATATGTTGTATAATTTAATACTGGCAGACTCTTAAATGTAGGCACTATAATGATGGCTATTTTAGATTGCACATCAAGCATGGTGAACCATATTCCATTTTCTGGTGTCCTATATTCAAAAGACATTTGCTTAAGAGAAAACTCTATGTCTTACGTTAGTCTTAAGATAAAGTACAAGCTCTAAGGGTTGGCACCCCAGCTGTCTTTAATGATCTAGTCCTTGCCTGCCTACCAATCTTTTTAGCCTCATTATCTTACTATTACTCCTCACTATCTGCCCTTCACACATGTTCTAGTGAACTGCTTAATACAGGCATGTTCCTACTTTCACAAATGCCCTTTGCTCAGCATTTGTAAAGATAAGACCTAGCTAACCTGTAAAACTAAGGTTATCTCTAGAAAGTCTTTGCTGATATTATAACTAGATTTATTTGCTGCTCATCTATGCATATTTTTCTTGTAGAATGTAGTATTATTTGTTTAGTACCTAACACAGGACTAAGTATGCAACGAGTGCAGAAACATGTTTTTCTAATAAATGATCAAAACTTAATAATCACCCCATTTGTTTGTCTCTTAATTTTCCTAGCCAGAAAGTTTGCTGATGAGTCATTTTCTATAATTTCATAACAACAGAAATTGTTAGAAGGATTTCTAGGTAAGGAGTTAGGGAATCTAGATTCTTGTACCATGACTGTCATTTAGTAATTGAGTGACTTTCAACATGAACTCATTCAATTCTTTTTTGTGCCTTGGCCATGTACCAAGAGTAGTATACCACAGTGGCAGTGGACTGAAGCAATGAGCACACTGGACCAACCCCTCCATCATGACACTCAGAGAATCTGCAGCTGACAGAGTCTAATCTGATAAAATTGAAAGGCTGCCCTGAGGTCCTCCTAGTTCTAAAATTCTGTATGAAAGAAGAAGAATCTCAAAATTTCTTAAATTACAGTATTGAAATATATAATAACATGAAATATCATAAAACAAAATAACATGAAATAATAACACAAAGTAAATCATTTCATAATCAGATTATGATGTAGCAAATCCACAAACAGAATTTTTTCCATGCAAAAATAAATGTGTTATGAAGAAGTGATACTATCTTTTAAGTATTAACTTTAATTTGATCTGATACAAAATATTGAAATACACTCTAAGTAGTTGGTCTGCCAAAGATAAAAGAAGAACAGAATCATTTCAGGGCCATCAACAACAAGTGGAAAAGAATTTTACCTCTAGGAAAATGAATCTGTTCTGAATGTTAACTAGAAACATAAAGAACAATGTGCTCTCTAACAGGATTTTGTGTGTTGAAGTTTTTTGGTTCATGTAAATTGGGCCATAAAAGGTAAAACTTATTACTGTGAATAAATTACATAGTAAAAATTAAATTAACCTAGACTTTCTGCGGCTTCATTTTAAAAGTTAGTAGGGAGGTTCATAATCATTTAATTTGTATACAAATCTTAGCTGGAGAATGTTTCAAACAAATAAATAATACAAAGAATTGTATAGGAAGATAAAGTCCTTGTCCAAGTTTATAAACACAGTATTTACAGATCATACTGCCTGCCTCGTCATATTGTGAGAGGTGTTTGGACAAGAAATTTAACTCTCTATAAACAAATATTCAGTTATTTTTATCATGCCTGATAGCTTAATCAATTCCTTGACATACCATAAACTTAGGACGCACTTCCTGACCTACCCTCAAACTAGCTGGCCATATGAAGGAGCAATTCATAGCTTATATAGACCCTAAACTGTCAGGAGAATATACACAAAAATATATGAAGCACACAATATTGACTTTGTTTTCTACGAGAACCATAATCATGGAGACTAAAATAGACTTTGAAGTTATGTGGTGAACTATCTTAAGTTATACGTGAAGAAATCAATGCCTGAAAAGGTGAAATATTTATTGGAAATCTGCCAGTTGGTTGGTTATTGAGCCTTAATGACAGAGAAGGTGACTGCCCCAGCCCAGCACTCTCCTGCCACTGCCTCATACCAACACTGTCTGTGTAGGGCAGATGTCCAGCTCTCAGCCTTCCATTCATTACACGCAACCACACCAGCAGCACCAAGGGAGAGGTACATGGGCAGCTTAGGCTGCTGCATCCTTTTGTTTTGTTTTGCTTTGCTTTGTTTTGTTCTGTTAAATAAATACCTCTGTATGTTTGTGGGAAGAAAACAATAGCTAAACTGTACATCTGAGACAGAACTGACATGTTGGAAATGACAAAAAGCTTTCTTCATATAACTAAATTTGAGAGCGTGAATAAGCTGAATTTCCCCATCTGGAGACTCTCAGACTAGACAAGCCTGACAAATTAACATATATGTATAGGTCTGGGGCCTGCAGGAAATTAGGTCATGTCTCAAAAGGAATCAGGTGCTGACCACGTCAGAATTTTAATACAGGTTCAAAATAAAGACCAGAGGTGACCCAACTAGACATGTGATGAAGACAAATGTTCTAATGGAAGCACAGATAAGACCTTGGGCTCTCTCTCTCTTTCTCTTTCTCTTTCTCTTTCTCTTTCTCTTTCTCTTTCTCTTTCTCTTTCTCTTTCTCTTTCTCTTTCTCTTTCTCTTTCTCTTTCTCTTTCTCTTTCTCTTTCTCTTTCTCTTTCTCTTTCTCTCTCTCCCTTCCTTTCTCCCTCCCTCCCTCCATCTCTCTCTCTGTCTCATCCTTTTTCTCTCTCTCTGGATCGTTCTCTCTCACTGGATTTCACTTGACAGTATACCCCTTTTCTCAGCTTATGAGAATTGAGATCCACAGTAAAGCTTAAAAAAGTACTTTGACAAGAAAGATAAGAAAAGCATTCTGAAAAGAAAATTATCAGAACATATCAATTGCTTGGTTTAGTTCAGAAATAAAGTAGAGAAGTGTAGAGGCTTTACAGAAGCTGAACGGGAGATTCACTTTCTTGATCCTTCTTTGCTGAGATCTCCAGGGATGCCCTTTTCAGGCTTTGTGTATGTCCTATGGTGAAAGAGTGGCATTTAGGAAAGTCGACATGGGGATATTCCAAATGAGTTCTGTCATGGAGTGCTGGTAGGAAAAGTTGTGACATTTCTGTCTCTCAGGAGTCTCCTGTGGATTTATCTCTGTGCCAAGGTCTGAATTTCTTTGAAAAGTTCGAGATTGATTTTTGGTGTAGATGATGAGTGAGGGATTTTTCTAGCAAACTAAGAAACAGATTCTTTTCATAAAAGCGAGATTAAGATTTTTAAAAAACTTACATAGGATACTATGTAAGATTATTCTCTAAATAAACTATGACAAAGTAGATATTTTAGGATGAGGATTATGTCTTGAGAAATTTATTTTTCTGTGAATTTTTGGTGGTTAAGATGAGTTTATGTGCACAGCATTTCAGATTCATTCATGCAGAATTATGTAACACTTCAAAAATCTCCTTTAAACTTTTATAGATTAAGAGGATAAAAAACTTTACAAATGTTATTTGCAAAATCCTGTCCTTTCCAGCATCATAGATTCTTAAAGAGTGCTAATTGTGAAGCCTGGACCATCATTATTGTTTCTTTTCTCTTTTTTTCAAAGGGAAGAAAGGCAGGGATTTCCTTTCTACTCACATACCACCTCAAATACAAGGGATTATTTTCTTATGATTTGAAATAGGGCACTTTCCCTGTGATTTACTGTTACTAGCTCTGCATTGAAACATGCATGTCAAAACAAGATCAGATGATATTTATGTAAACAGCTCTACAGCCTAGCTTGCCATTTTGAATAGCTTAGATAGTTTTCAAGTTACCTTAGGCTGAAAATTTAACCATTTCATTTTTTTTAAATATAAGGTTGTTTCAGAAAACTGTTTGAAACAAATTGCTAGTATCAGGGAGGGAGAGAGAGAGAGAAAGAAAGAGAGAGAGAGGAGAGAAAGAATGGACAGTAAGAATTATATTTGTAGATTCCTCTTTTACCTCCACCATATTCTTCAATTTAAAAATGGAAAACGTGACAAATGTAAGCCCTTACCAACTTCCCACTTGAGAAGGCTGTTGTCTTCCCTCTCCATTTTTCCAATGACATACCAGATGCATGCCATCCAGTGTGCAAGGAGTGCAAACATGGACATGAGCAGAGTCAGGACGATTGTGCTATGCTGAGAATAACGGTCCAGCTTCTGCAGAAGACGTAAAAGGCGCAACAGCCGTACAGTTTTCAGGAGATGCACCAGAGACACCTGTGGTGGAGACAGCAGCACCATTTTGTACACGGGTTAAATTCATGCTACGAATGTACTTTAACTTAGAGCCATTCTGAAGCACTTTGAAATAAACATAGTCATGATTTCACTCCCACGTCACTTTGGTGAATGTTTCTTGGTTGATACACTGTATCAAAAGGATGAAGAAAGATAAGACAAACAACTGAAACATATGAGGACGAATGGGAACATAGATGTTGTCATCCCTTATAACATTTTCTTTCAGTACTACTTCTCCTTCCCATGTAAAGGATTTGCTTTGTAACAGTAATTTGTGTTGATTAAATAACTTGTTAATTAACTATGTTGTTTCTTATATTATCAACGGGTAGAGAAAACATTTGCCTTAAACATATACCTTCTGAGCTTTCAATCAAAAATGTGCTTTAGAAAGCAATGGAACAGAACTTTTTGAAAAATGTCTTAGATCCTACCTTTTCATGCACTAAAGAGGTAGATTTAAATTTAAATGGCTATTTTCCTGACTTTAGGGCCCAAATGAAAAATATGTATCCTTGGTGTCTACCAGTTTGATCACTATCTCTATTTAATGAATGGTGTGCTTAGCACTTACTCTTTTCCTACTCTCAAAGAGCCTCAAAGAACATTCAAAGTGGAAAACACAAAACATTAACTCATGTAAAGAGTTTGGTAATTTCTTGACCTCATCTAATTTCTTGGGTGGAGGGGGCCTATAAGTAAAAACAGGAAGAGAGTGGTTTGTAGGCTACAGTTAATCACAGACTTTCCTCAATGGAGCATAATCATCAACAAAGTCAGTTTGCCTTCTTTTGTATTAGTCATTTGCCTCTGTTAGTCATCTTCCTTTATCTCTAAGAAAAACATGCCTAGAGCAGTGCCTGAAACACGGCAGACGTTCAATAAATCCTGATGAGATGAGTGAATGGATCATTAAATTAAGATACAAAATATTTCAACTTCAATATAAAAATACATATTCCATAAAATTGTGCCCAATCCTAATCTTGTGAGTTATTTTATACTCATCACAAGAGAACCTCCAGGAGCTTGTGGAACTTTAAGTAAAACTGTCTGCACTTCTGCTTATGGAATTGCCGGTGATCTGTTCTTTTCTTTCTTTTGGTTATTCTTCTGTGTCGAGTTTTGCTTTCTTCTCCTTTCCAGCCAAGTTCTTACCTATCAGTCTTCAAGCTAATGATAAGCCAGATGATCACACGCTAAGATTTTTCAGTCTCTATCTTGTCACTTAGAGGAATTACTGGGAATTGAGTTTATGTGATAGGTTGGGCAACTTAACAAATAAGGGTAGGTTTTGTCAGTGACAAGTGCTGAATGAAGGAAGACAATTGAATACATGATACTGATGCAGCCCCTCCATATTCTCTGTCCAGAAAAGAAGCATCCAAGGGAAGAATGTGGAGCTATCTTTATATGGAGAAAAAAAAATCATTCGCAAAACCAGGAATGTGAACCTGTGTGTCCAGGATGAGACAGCCTTTATTATTTTGCCACCAGAGTTTTTTAAAAAATGACGCTTGCTCCCAGCAGAATCAACAGCTGCTTGCAATAAATGTGAATTCTGTCTTGATGAATAACAGAAAGAGGCATATTTGATCTAAATGTAAATATGTAGTCTGAAGAAAAAGAGGATTGGTATTAATGATTTTATCTTACAGTGCCTTTCATAGTGACATATGAAGTAGGATTCCATAAATAAATGTGTGGTTATGGTTAAAACAATTGTATAAGCAATTATGGGTAGAACAAAAGCTAAAACACAATGCATTTTTTTTGTGTGGCTGTAATGCATCTTTATTATCATCTGTGGAAACACACTAACTGGGCACTTTTTATATGTGGAAGGCAAATTCATTTGTTTGTTTATTTGTTTCTTTTTCTAAGTCTTTTTAGTATAACAAAATAACTCATAAGTTATCCTCGAGAAAGAAATATAATACCTTGAACAAGTTTTTCTGTTCAAACTGAGTATTTTATGCTCACTAATTTATTTGAGGAGGACGACAAATTTATGTGCCAATTTTAAAAATGATGATATCCTCAGTCCCTTGAAAAAGTAGTAAAAGAATCAGGAAAAGAGAAATTTTCTCCTTCCTTTTATTTTCTTTCTGACATAGATGTTGATGTATACATTGCATTTATGTCAGATTCATAGGACACAATGATTGAAAAGGAACAAAAGATCACTGGAAAGAGAAGTATGTGGAATTCATGCAAGTATGAGAATTGGGCCTTTAAAATTCCTTTATGCACATTAATTTTATGGAATGAAGATGGTAATGATATGTAAATATATGCTAAATAATTTTTAATATATTGTAACTATATACACACTTAAAATTATCCTATTTGTTCATTATCCAAAGAAAAATAAAATATAGAAATCATATTAGTATTTAGTAGCAAATTGATTTAAACCAGGATTCTATTAAATGGCATTTTTAAAACAATTTACCAGAATACAGAAAAGTTTTTAACATATTGTGAATTACATACTTCTTTTAGATTCTTTTGCATTCTTGCAAAAGCCTTGTTTTAAGTCATTATGCTTTCATTATAGTATATTTATCTAGTCAAATTCAATCTTAAAAGCACTTTAGAAAGTCCAGTTAACAATTCAATGTGACACTGATTGATACTATATACAAGATTTTTCTCAGTTGCTTTCCTTGGAGTTGCATTATAAATCTCTCAATTTAACAAGATTACTTTTGTTCAGGCAATTAAAAAGCATACAAGTTTGTAATAAATAGGACCACAGTTGCATATTCATGTTAAACTCAATAATGACTATATTTGAAGCACTGATCAGTCTGTTTAATTTTGAAAGCCAGACCTTTACATTCTTTATGTGATTTCTATGAAAGGTTGTCAACTGACTAGAAATTTGTCTAATTAGAAGTAATTTTAAGTAAATGTTTACAGGTTGAAGTTGTTTATACTAGCAGAAAATTGTATTAATGATTCAAAGATGACCTCGTTAAAAGTCTCTTTTTTATGAGGAAGCCCTTGATATTTTTAAGAATATCAATTGTTAAATAGTAAAAATAGTTACTAGTAGTAATGAAGATTTTTTTTTTTTTCTGTGTGAGGATTCACAAAGAGAAAAGGTTTAAGGAAGAAAGAGGAAAAGGTACAAGTCTTAATGCAAACTCAGAGAACTCTCAAGTGTTTTGTTGGTCATTAAATCTTTTAGGTTTTTGCCTCACCAACATTTTAAGAAAAATTTCTAAGTAATGACTAAATTCCCTTAATTTAATTTTTGCATCTCCTCTATCTCGATAGATCTTCAGTTGGTTTTGTCAGTGGGTAAAGAAATAGTCAAGGTTTAGGGAGTTAAAGGTCATAAAAGGAAGAAAAAAATCTATAAATTCTCCACCAAACTTTTAAGGCAAACACTGTATTTATTTATGTAATAAAAAGGAATGTGTAAGTCCCAAAGATGGTTTCCTTACCCAAAGATTTACTTAGTGAATCTCCATTTATGCTAAATTCAAGCTATTTGTATATAAATCTTCTAAGTATATAAATAAGTGGAAACAGGTAAAGAGATTTCAAAAGAAAGTTACTTCCTTAAAGTGGAGTAATAGGACTGTATGTTGTTGAGCACCTTGCAACTTTTTAAAAAGGGTACAAAACCCAGGAAGTACACACTGCCATAAATATTTAAACTTTGCATATAAGAAAAGTACACAAAAGTAAAAACCAAGTGTAAAACCCCTGTGGCCTGGAGATCTTTACTCACCACTGTGACGTTGAAAGCATATAGGAGGTCAAACGGGAGGGCAGCAATTAAATCAATGATGAACCACGTTGTGACATAGTGGATACAAATTGATCTTGCTTCGAAAATAACTTGGCCAGACTTGCTGACGTAAGTTGTTCGGAAATTTAAAATAATATCTGCTTGGGAAAATAAGATTGAGAGGGGGAAAAAGGAAGAGAGGGAAAAGAAATAAAAGGAAGGAATGACCAAAGGAGGGAAGAATAAAAAGGAAGGAAGGAAGGAAGGAAGGAAGGAAGGAAGGAAGGAAGGAAGGAAGGAAGGAAGGAAGTGTGAAACGAAGAAAAGGAAGAAAGGAAGGAAACAACCATATAAAATTAAACAAAATTAGATAAACAGAAGTTTAGCCTATTTCCAATTGTTACTATTCAAAATGTTCTTGATCTAATTCAACACAACAAACAGATATTAAAGAGTGGTGAAGAAAGAAATCTTTTCTTAGCATTTAATATGGCTCAGATTTTAGATTATATATTGAGATAAATAAATAAGCATAAAAATAATTACAGTCAAAAATAAATGCTCACTCTGTACAGACATTGTTCTAAGAGCTTAGCGTGGGTTATCTCACTTAACCTTCAAAACATCTCTTCAAGTAGATAGTATTACTCCCACGTTAAAGAGGCACAAATGAAATCCCAGTGAGGGAAAACGCTCACCCAAGATCACACTGCCAACAGTGGCAGTGATGATTTTGAATGTGGTTGTAATTTGTGCAATACTATTTAGTTGTATGTATAAAAGTTTTATTTGTCTCTTTGAACACATGGATTTCATTCCTGCCTTGAAGGCATGCCTATTAACAAAATAACAGGAGTTTCTTGGGTATATAGGTTAACTCTTACTTTAAAATATATTTTATGGGATAGCTTTCTACTTTCCTCTACAATGTTATTTTATTATACGTTTACTGAACTTTTTATCATATGTAAAGTCCTCAAGGGTATTGATCCAATGACAAAGCCATAGCTACGTGGGTCATGGTAAACTCACTCCTGCTGCTCACGAATAAACAACTCTGAGACTGTCACCTTACTTTCTGGGTTAAATATCATCAAGATATTTTCTTTGATTTGACCTAATCTGACCACAAGGAATTTCAGGATTAGTACATACATGAAAGGGCATTAATTGTTTATCATTTTATAGACTGGTGACTGTAACAGGAGTTCTGTATGGAACTTTGTTTTCAGAGAGTGTCTTGGTTCAGTAACTCAAGGGTCAAAGAAAAATACACAGGAAATAAATATCTTGGTCAATGAGAGAAGGAATTCAAGGAGTTGAGAATTCAATATTAGGGCATTTTGTTTTGTTTTGATTTGTGTTGCAGACCACTACAAAGCAGATCTGAGCAGGATTTAAAATGAACTAATTGACTTTCTATGTTTATCTATGAATCTGTCCTAGGCCTAGGCCCCTTGTCTGGAGATGGGCAACAGATTCACAGCAAGTGAACCTCTATGAGTCACTGGTCCTGGCTGAGACCTGTAGTGGCCTGTGATGCCAGAGATGCCTCAAAGAGCAAGGTAAGGCCACAGCTGAGGATGCCTGACTGAAGCCCCAATTAAGTAGATAGAGACTGCAGCTGCAGGCATCTCACTCCTGCTGTCTCATTCCCACCATAAATGTCATCATGGAGATAAGACATTTCTTCTAAACTGGCATAATTTACTAGTTGGAGAAGTCTTTGAAGTGACTCTCAAGGTCCTGCTTAGTTCCTGTGCTTTCCTTGGTATCCCCTCGCTTTGTTTGAAAACCTAATAAATAAGGTCTGCCCAGAGAAGCTTTTCGTCTCAGCCCCCAAAGCCTCGAACTCTGCTAGAGGGTTTTGATCCTCCTAGAGCCCTAAAATCATACCTCTTGTCTCATTTATTTAAACCTCTGCCATACATTCATTTGGGAAATTGGGGATCTTGGCAAGGTCCCCAATAGTTTTTTTTTTTTTTTCAGACAGGGTCATACTGTACAGTCCAGGCTGGCCATGAACTTACTATGTAGTCCATGCTGGCCTCGACCTCATGGCAATCCTGCTGTCTCAGCTTCCCAAGTGCTGGAATTATAGGTATGTACCACCACACCTGGCTAATGCTAGGTTTTGAGTTACATAATTATCAAATGAACTGGAATACTCTTCACAGCTAATTTAGTATTTATTTTTAATTAATTAATTAGTTAATTAATTTTTTTAGACAGGGTCTCATTATGTACTTCAGGCTAGCCTTAAAGTCACTATGTTGCCCAGACTAGCCTTAAACTCACAGTAATTCTGCCTCAGTCTCCCAGTGGATAGGATTACAGGTATGAGCCACCACACCCAGCTGCATGCTAATTTAAACCACTAAAGATAAGAATAGTATTGTATGAGGTAAAGAGTCTGTTGATGCTATGATCACAATGATAGTGACAAAAATTATTCATGATAATGCTTATTTCACATTTAAGTATCACTTTTAAGTTCTATTTCATGTTTGTAGACATGAAAATTCTAAGATGATTTCCAATAACTCTAGCTCTCAAATGATCTCGTTCTCTTGTTAGGTTACAATGTGCAGAGATATCAGTCTATGACTTGGTTACATTTTTAGCAAAAGGGAGAACATTCTGCATGATCTAATCAGGTAAGACCATCTAAAACCAATGACTTTTATTCAGCTAGTGTCAAGGGACTGGAAGAAAGAAGCTCAGATAAGGAATTTAGAGTCCCCTTTTCTTAGCAAGAAATCTAGAATTGTTTAGTAAGGCTGATCGTGATGCTTGGTTTTCACAGCACAGGCTGAGGTTAAGTCTGTCAGTTCATTATAATATTGAAGGGAAAACGATATTGGATAAGAGTAACTTCCAATGTTCTATAGCAGAGAAAGATGACTATGACTGACAGTAATTAATTGTATATTTCAAAATAGCTAATATGATTTGAATGTTCCCAGCACAAAGAAATGATGGATTTTTGATGTGATAGATATGCCAATTACCCTGATCTGATCATTACACATTTTATATATGTACTGAGATGTCGCAACGTATCCCATAAATATGTATGAGGATTTGTCAAGTGAAAATAAAAAAATACATATTTTTAAAAATTGAAAAGACCAATTTCTTGTCTATCTACTAACTACTACAATTTTCACAGAAAACACAATGCCACAATCCAGATATCTGGTGGACTACCATGAAAGGAAGAATAATTAGAATGAATGATTTGATTGATATACATAGCAAGCAATTTTAAAGATATGTGGTTAGCTATGTTACTGACTAAGGAGAAAATAAAGACCTGATTTCTGAATAGAATATATATAAAGAATGTAACAACATAAATTAAGAATATTTCTACAAAAAATTTTTGTTATTCAGTTGGGTTAATTGGATGAGATGAAATATGCTAATTTTAGGTGAAAAAACAAGTAATTATAAGACTTTTATACACAGATAGTAAAAGAATAAAAGACTAAAAATATATATTCAGACCTATTTTTAAAATATCTGAATACTTTGTTTATTTTCAAGGGGAAAATTCAGATGAATAATATATTCTAAGATTTCCAGGACTGGGGCAAAATAGCTGTGCAACGGTTTATCCAGTATTTGATATCATCTTTGAGTAGTTGATTTAAAAATAAAACTATTTTTGTCATACACAGAAGAAAAGACATAATTCTGACACATTTGCAAGACTTCTTTTCATGTTTCTCAATTTTTGTAGTTCTCTTTTAGGTAGAAAACTATCACCTTCATTTTACCAAAGACACAGAAGAATTAAGTAAATTGAATTGTCATGCAGATAGCAATCAGTAGAGAGATAGGCTATCTTTTGACACTTGATCCCATTTTCCTCCTATTATTTAAGATTACTGCACTTCTAAATACATTTTAGAGGGAATAACAATAGGTCAATGCAAGGAAATGCATTTCTGATTGTAGTCCTTAGATCAATTCAGCATCTGCATCACCCATGTAAAAGAATATTAAATCAGAGTCACAGAATTAAATGTGGAGAAATGCACTTCCTTTGATTCTGGAAATAAAAAGGCTCGGTTTTGTTCAGCAGAAATTGAGAATGCATTCTGCCTTCTGTCTGCTTCTGAGGATGTGGTGATGGTGTTCAAGAACCAGGAGAACTGAGTGTCTGTAAGTATTCCCTAACGTGAATGGCAAAGGGGGCTAATATAGATTCTCCAGAGGGACGCAAACACACAATAAAACAAAATTGTGCCAAGGAAGAAGAGAGTTTTCTAGATCTGGTGTCCTTCCTGAGAGAATCGTAGGGGCAAAATCAAGTCTCATGAACACTGACTGCTGCTAATCCTCCCAGGGTATCTTTTTTTTTGTGGCACCGGGGATTGAACTCATGACCTCGTGCTTGCCAGGCAAGTGCTTAGGCCACTGAGCTAAATCCCAGGCTCTCCTCCCAGGGTATCTTACTTCCCAGGAGAGTTTTATACATTTTGTTAAGTAAACTAATGACTTCGTCAAATATTACAGTAAGTCTGAATTCTCCTCCAAGCAATCTATAACCTATATGAAAAGCAACAGTATAGTTTCATTTTGAGACATCTAGAAAGTATAATTTTTTTTATTTCATAATCATATGGGAAAACTCATGAAAGTTTTGTGGAAAAAACAAGTGGAAGTATATTCATTAATAGGCCAATTTTGTACACAAACAATCGGTACACAAATATGTGTGCACATATTGTACACAAACAATATGTGAATTATCTTGTCGATTCCATTTACTATTATTGTGTACAATCATCCATAAGTACAAAACACACACATTTTGAGTCAGAAAATATATTCCAAGTACGTAGCAAATACATGTGCATGTGTACAACATGTTGCTTATGTGCATACAAACTGTGTGGTGCGTGGTACTAATATCTTGTGTAACGAGTAAATAAAGCAGAGTAAAAAAAGAATTATTATGTATATTCTATGTGGCCTGCAGCATTTCCAAACCAAAAAGACTCCATCAAAATGAAGCAGAATATAATTCAACTCTCTGGTGACTCAGATGACAGTTAATTATTTTGTAAGATAATCAATTGGTCTTCTTCTCATGCAGTTTTACATGGCATGATTAAAGACAAATGATAGATAATGGTGTGCATACTGTTTTCATATTATAAAGGCCTCCAAAAATGAGTATTTCATTTCCCTCCCATACTACACAGCTGTGTATATGGACTAAAAAGCAAAGAGGTTAAATACATTTTTTTGTAGTTTGATTTTCTCAAGAACTATGTAATTAGAAAGTTTTAAAAAAGGAGGTTAAATCTGACGTACCATAAATTAGTGGATTTCTTTATTAGTTTGCATGCCAGATGGGAAAGAATTTTAAAATCATATTGGCTTACTCGTTAAAAATAAATTAAAATATAATGGTGTGCATGACAGCATATGCACTACATACAAATAATTAATAACTTCATTTTGCCATTTCTTTAAAAATTAATCAGTATAGTACAGTGTGGGTCGAGGGATGTTTAACTAAACCAGCTGCCAACTACTAGTCTAAAGATACTCTCTCATTTTTCATCACTTGTGAGGCACTCCTTTGAGCACAGTCTGATGTCACAGCACTTGGGCCAGAAGGTGTGGGAGGAATGAATAGAGACCTGAGTAATGAAGAGGTAGGAGGGTCTAACAATCTTAAGAATGACTGCAATTGATTGCTAATGTTACTGAGATGAGATTTTCATATTAGCCCTTGCCTATTTTGTCAGCATTTGTCCTTCTTGCTTAGTCTAACACAAAAAGATTTATGGAAAAGAAACAGCAGATCCAGTAAGAAACAGTGCAAGAACTACCCTCTTTAGAAAAAAAGATGAGGCTAAATGAAGGCAACCAGGTAGACTGAGGGAAAGTTGATTGATGCTCATGCTGGCTTTTGTTTTGTATCAATAGAGAAAATCTCATCAAGGTGAAATTGCAGGTTTAAACTTCGACCACTGACAATACAGAGAACCACACGGAAGAAAGGGAACCTAAAAAATCTTTATCCTGATGTTGCTTGTAATGCAGAAATCCTATCCAGACCATCCTTTTTTTTTTTTTTTTTTTTTGAGACAGGGTCTCACTACATAGTGCAGTCTGGCCTTGATCTCACTATGTAGCCCAGGATGGCCTCAAACTCACAGTGATCCTCTTGCTTCAGCCTCCTGAGGGCTAGGATTATAGGCATACACCACCAGGCTTGACCCAGGCCATGTTTTTTAAGGACACAGTCAACCAATCACTAAATACTTCTAGTAATGGCAAATTCTCGGCTTTTTGAGAGCATTGTATTAGTTGGTCCTGTACAACACTAGGTTGTTCTTACTTTTCTTGAATGAGAAGAAATGCCTTCTTCCTTAAAAGTCCCTGTTGTTGGCTCTAATTTTGTTCTCAGCAGCAGCAAAGAATACATTGTTCTCTCCCAGGCAAAAGTCCTTTCTAAAAATATCCACCTCCCAGTAGTCAAGCTAATCTCTCAGTTCCCCAAACTATTTTCATTCCTTTCAACTCTCCCTTCCTGATACAATTTCCTCTTCACAGCCTGATGATATCATTTAGTTTGGTGGATATCACAAGAAAGTCTCATGGAAGGAAGTGTTTGGCCATTAGCATACTCCTGTCCACCAGCTCTTCCTCTTCTCACACTGGGATTTTATTCATTTTGTATAGTGAGCTTCCACATCAATTTTTATTTTGAAAAGGAATGTTCAAGTCTTTAATATAGTAAAAAATAAAAGTCTTGTAGTTGATGATTGTCTGCGATAGCTTTTTGTTGCTGTAGCAAAATGCCTGAGAGAGTCAATTTAGGAAGAAAAGATTTGTTTTGGCTCATCATTTCAGTCTATGGTCACTTGATTCTATTATAGTGAGGCACAATGTCATGGCAGAAGGGAGTGGTAGAAGACAGAAGCAGAGAAAGAGAGAGAGAGAGAGAGAGAGATTACTTGGGACGTAGTATATCCTTTCCTTCAAGGACACGCCCCCAGTGACACAGTTCCTTCAACTGAGCCACACTGCCTAAAGTTTTCTTCATCTCCCAGCATCCCATTAAGTTATAAACCCCTCTATAAATTAACCCATTGATGAGACCAGATCCCCCATGATCCAGCAACTTCTCAAAAGCTCCACCTCCAAACATTGCTGCCTTGGGGAACCAATCCTTCTCTTCTGGGAGACATTTCAGATCTCAATCATAACACTGTTTTCTTAGAAGTTAGGTAATTAGAATTATATTTAGCATCCCAGATGTTTGTCCAGCGTGGGGCAATAGCAAATATGTAAACTCCAACTAGCAGTGTTTTCAGTGTTCTTATTACTCCACAGCCTTACTGACATTTGATGTAACTAGTTTTATGGGTTTTTAAAAGCCAGTTTTGCAATTAGGTGGAAATACAATTTTTCTAGGAATGCACTTAGAACTGATTTTAATAGTTTGAGTAACGTAGTCTTAGCAATTTCTTAGTAGGATTAAAAAAATTCTGTTGCTATCTACTAAAGTGAACTTTTTCTAATTTAAAGTCCCAAGAGTTGTTTTTCATACATGTTGCCCCCAGTAGAATGTTTATATTCTCAAATAACTAAAGAATAAGTATTCCTTGCAAGTTTTCAACATATTTAAGTGCCATATAAATATTGTTATTGAGGACTTGCTTTTTATTTTTCCTCTTCTTCTTTTCTTGCCATATGCAGGGACTTGGGTGTTCAAAAAAAAAGCAAAACCTTTATGTAGGAACCATAGGCTCTCACATTTTTATCGTGATTTCCTTCCACCTTTAGACATGTAAGTAAGGTCCATCTATGAAATTTGTTGTGAATTACATGAACTGGTGCACATTCTCAGAAGATCTTTATTAAAATTATCCACTTGTTATCTATAATTAGTTATTTTTATTATACTAACCTTGTACATCAGTTTTACTTTATAATACAAGTATATCATAACAATGGACTTCCACATAACATGCATGTTGGAATGCATGAACACGAACTACTTTGGCTATCAATAAATGATTCACTTTTTATTGATATATGAACCCAAAGTTAGATATTGAACTTCAGAATTATTGGATCATTTTAATAAAAACAATGATTAAACATACACCTACTGAAAATCCTGATTGAAGAATATTCTCACTTAATTACAGAAAGTCTTGACATACTTATTCAGTTTATCAGTATAGACATTATGTGGTAAAACTCCAACTTTAGGTAGCAGTTGAAAATATAAAGACATTTAAAGTATACAACTTAAAAAGTTAATAATTGGGGTCTTAGTTCCATTTGAAATGTATATTAGTTATCCAACTAAAAAGCTAGAATTAATGAAGACTGAGATAAATAATAAACAGTTAATAAAATTAGTGTGAAATTCTATGTGCACACTAATGAGACAGAAAATTTTATCAAATGCTATCTTTTACAGTTATATAGTTCTTTACATTTTAATGGAAACCATTATGCTCATTATAAACATAATATCTAGCATCTCAACTGTAGACTGGTCTATATAAAATTTTGTTTCAAATGTTGCATTTCAAAAATAGCATAAATATAAAATGCACAGATCTGAAGGGGACACTTTGACAAATTTCCTAAAGCTAATAATCTTTGTGATCGCCAAATGATACAGATATAACTAGGATCGGAACAGCAGACAATTCCTTTATAACCAAAACTAACCATTAACTCCAACAAGCCAACCAGTGTCATGATTACCATAGATTAATTTTGCTTAAAGTAGTTAAAAATTTTATGTAAATGAAATACTATAATATGTACTTTAGGGTATATATTCTTTTACTAGACATTGTCTATGTGATACTTATCAATTTGGAACACATTTACTATTTTTTACTGTGTAGTATTTCATTATTTAACCATTTAGAATTCACTTGTTTTATTGTGATGGAAACTGAACTGTTTCAAATTTGGACCATTACTACTAATGCTCTTAGAAACATATGCATACACATGCACACATTTTTATATGAGAATATGTGTGTATACATATATATATCCTCACATATATGAGAATATGTGTGTATACATATGCATACATATCTATCAGCATCTACAATGCGTGGTACAAAAATAATGAATGATTAAATTTTTAAAAAGTATTACAGTAAAATGTAATATTGTCTGTGTATCTATATTCATTCTACTTTAATAGACATTGACAAAGAGTTTATGCAAAAACCGTACTAATTCACATTCTACATGTATTATATGAATCTTCAGTTTACTCCACAACTTTCTCCAATTCTGAGTAATTTTTTTTTCCATTTTAAATGTCAACTATTTTGGTGATGATGAAGTAATTTCAATTTTCTTAATGAATAATGACATTGAACACACAGGCTAATTACACATTATATCCTCTTTTATGAAGTATCAATTCTGGATTTTTGTGTAATGAAAGTCTCCCTCACCTTGTTTTTCCTGATTTGTAGAAACTGTATATTCTGGATATAAAGTTTTGGTAAATTATGTTTAGGTAAATTACGCTGTCCCTAAAGTCATTAAAATATTCTACACAATGTCCTCTAAGATTTTTTTAAATTAATTAATTTATTTATTTATTTGTGGCACCAGGGATTGAACTCATGACCTTGCGCTTGCCAGACAGAGGCTTAGGCCACTGAGCTAAATCCCCAGCCCTCTAAGATTTTTTTTTAACCTTTATGTTTTCTCTACAACCAATCTGCCATTGATTTTACACACAGTTTGAAACAAGAGCCGGGCATGATGGCACAAGCCAGTAATCCCAGCACAAGAGCCACTGTTTATATTTTCCAGATGGATATCCACTTGATCCAGCACCATTTTTAAACACATCATCTCCCCAGAGCATTGCAGCTGTGCTTTTGTCATAAGTTAGGTGATCCTCTATGTATAGATCTGTTTATGGTCCCTAGATTTTGTTCTAATAACCTGTTTGTCAGATACTAGCTTTACCACTTTTCCAGCAGTTGGAAACATATGTGTTGGAAATATTTTTAGGGACTATCAAGAATATTTAAAACATGAATAATATACTGACTTTTAAAGTAAAACTTACATATGGTACAGTTTATATTAAAAATGAAGTAGAATAAGATACCCAGTATTTGAAAATGAAACCATGTAGATAAAAAGAAATATAGATTTTCACTTGAGCACGTTATTCCATAGTTATATTTATGAAATGCCATCAGTAGAAATTGCTCGTATTTTTTGCTATACTAGAATTGCATTTCTATTTGTGGTTTCAATAATTCAGTCTATTTTTAGTCATCATGAACAGTAAAATAGCAAGCAGATCAATAACACCAAGCCATACCCATTTGACTTCAGTAATGTGTAAGGGTCAGGGCACGAAGTGGCTCTTTGCTCTAGTGTGTCATAAGATAGGTCACTGAAATCAAAAGGCAAGTTGGGAAGCAAAATAGTCTCTATGTTTTATTCTCTCTCAGGGTTGTTTGAGAAGTGAAGGTAACCTAATGACAAGTCAAGTCAGTATTAGTAAGAATTTCATTGTGTCGACTACTGAAGTCAAGAAAGGAAAACAAAAGGCAAGCAGATTTCAGAGTCCAAATAACCATACGTAAAGCTTAATAAGAAAGAGCAGGACTTCAGTGAACTAGGAGAAATTTCAGAACCCACTGGTGCTGAGGGATACTTGGTTTACAGTAAGACTCAGGCTGGAAGACATGATTCAAAAGGCTAAATCTGAGTTGGAGATGTACAATGTCAAAGGAGTTGCCAATTTGAACTAGAGCCTTAAAAGAAATGTTAAATTGATAGTTATTTTTATTTGTTCATATTTCACAAGGCACGTTTTTAAGTTCTTACAAAGTTTATCCTCTTAATAAATATTTCAAGAGGGAAGGGAAGAAACTGCCTTACATCTGTTTAGACAAATGAAACATAATGTCTAGAGTTTCTCAGGATGGAGAGACAGCAAAACATAACTCTTAAAATCTACCAACTTCATATGATTTTTACTTATTATTCACAAGGTAC